>KV908629.1:144902-147402 GCA_002005505.1 Botryococcus braunii
CCTCCGGTCCACCTCCCGGCGGCGGACTAGCCAATGGTTGGGGAGGAGAAGAGGCTCTTGGGGGCGCTGCAGGCCAGCCGCCTGAGGTGGGCTTCCCTTGGGTTTTTGAGCTGAAAGGCATGTAAGGAACTTTTTTGATCCACATAATATTCTGTCCCCGTTTCGTTTTTTATGTTTATTTTTTCCGTATTTCACTTATTCTTTCCTCCCCCCCTCACGCCCCCCCCCCCTCTCATGTTTTTTCGTGCTTTGTATGCTGGTCCTCTCTTTCCTCTGGTCGCCTGGGGTCCCCTTGGTTTTTTGAGTTAAATGGCCTCGAAGAGTCATGCCCAGTGCACACAATGTGTCTTCTGCGTTCTCGCCAACATGTGATCTTTTGCACTCTCTCAATGACAGTCCTCTTTCTTCTCTCCCCTTAAGCCCTCTTTGCTCCTCATGTGCGCAGAGTCACCTACAGTCTTGCATGATGCTCGTCTGGATCCACACCGTGTGCGCACGTCCCGTATCACACACACACGCACATGTGCATGGCTTTCCCCGCCAAGAGTGCACAGGCGCGCGCGCGTGTGTGTGTGTGTGTGTGTGTGTGTGTGTGTGTGTGTATGTGTGTGTGTGTGTGTGTGCCTGTGTGTGTGTGGTTGTGTGTGTGTCTGTGTGTATGTGCGTGTTTGTGTGCGTGTGCATGTGCAAGTGAGATTTTGTGTGTGTGTGTGTGTGTGTGTGTGTGTGTGTCTGTGTGTGTGTGTGTGTGTGTGTGTGTGTGTGTGTGTGTGTGTGTGTGTGTGTGTGCACGCGCGCGCCTGCGCATGTGTGTGCGCATGTGTGTCTGTGCAAGCATGGGCGTGTGCACGTCCATTCGTGCATGGTCATACCCGGACAGACCCCCTAAGTTCGTCAGGCCTGATCGGCTGTCAGTTCTGCCCGGCTCCATTTTCTGTACCATATTTTTTTGGGTTTTCTACCAACAACCGGAAGCCAGCAGTGACGCCGGGTGCGGGCCGTGTCTCAGGACCCCGCAGCTGCTGAGCTGGCAGCGCTGGAGGAGAAGGAGCGGGAGGAGGGAGCCTGGGCCGAAGCCATGCTGCGGGTGTCGGAGAGTCTGAGTGGGGGCCGCCGCTGGCTGTGGGACGAGGCTGCTCGCAAGATCGGTATCCTGCTGTCGGCACCAGCGGCCTTGGAGGGGGAGCATTTCCTCCAGGTGTGGGCCCTCCGCACGACCCCGGCGTGCAGTGAAGTGCAAAGCGCCATGTGAGAGGTTGCATGCGACAGGTTGCATGTGAGGGATTGTAGGTGAGCGGTTGTACGTGAGAGGTCGTATGTGAGGGGTTGTATGTGAGGGGATGTAGGTGAGAGGTTGTAGGTGAGGGGATGTCGGTGAGCGGTTGTACGTGAGAGGTCGTATGTGAGGGGTTGTATGTGAGGGGATGTAGGTGCGAGGTTGCTAGGTGAGGGGATGTATGTGAGCGGTTGTACGTGAGAGGTCGTATGTGAGGGGTTGTATGTGAGGGGATGTAGGTGCGAGGTTGTAGGTGAGGGGATGTAGGTGAGCGGTTGTACGTGAGAGGTCGTATTTGGGGGGTGTGTATGTGAGAGGTTGCAGGGTGAGAGGTCGTATGTGGGGGGTGTGTATGTGAGAGGTTGCAGGGTGAGAGGTTGTAGGGTGAGAGGTCGTTTGTGAGAATTTCTATGTGAGGGGTTATAGGTGAGAGGTCGTGTGGAAATTTACGTTGATGCTTGAGGAGCGTAGTGCAGGTGGTATGAAGAAGGGTGCCCTGTTCTGCTATGGGATAGCTGAGTGACTGTGCTGAGTTGGTTGAACGGCCAGGGGTGGAGAAGTGTGTGCGCCTGCGCCCGTGCGTGCGTGCGTGTGTGTGTGTGTGTGTGTGTGTGTGTGTGTGTGTGTGTGTGTGTGTGTGTGTGTGTGTGTGTGTGTGGGTGTGTGTGTGTGTGTGTGTGTGTGTGTGTGTGTGTGTAGGACTGGGGGAGGCGTGTGTGAGGAAAATTTTCTGAGAAGGGGTGATGTGTGGGGGAACAGATATTGGAATGGACGCAGACAATGTTGATGGTGGGGGAGGCTTTCAGCGGCAGCGAGTCAAGCATGCTGCGGGAGGCCATTTCCCGCCAGTCCGCTCGCTTCTTCCAGGCCTACCACACCAGCAACCTGCAGGTCTCTATCCCAATTGTCACCCCCCCCCCTCCAGCTGCTGTACACCTCAGTCGGTTGTGTGGAGATTATTTGGGGGAGGGGGTGTGTGGGTGGAGGGGGGAAGAGGGGGTTTTCCTTTTTCTTTTTCTTTTTTTTTTTTCCTTTTTTTTGGGGGGGGGGGGGCGGTGGGGGTTTAGCGGGGAGTGGGGAAGGGGGAGAGGGAGGAAGGGAGGGCGGGGAGGAGGGAGGCCTGCTCGCGCCCGAGTCAGCGTGCGTGCATGCGTGTATATTGTAGGCATGGCTGGTCGGAGATGTGTTTCAGCAGGTGGGAAACAGTTAGGGGCCTATCTCGCT
>KV908629.1:152402-159902 GCA_002005505.1 Botryococcus braunii
TGCCCTTCCTGTCTCGTGCACGGGAAAGAGTCCTCGTTCTTCTCTCTTCATGCACCCCCTGCGTTTTCGTTTCCTCATCATGACTTCACTCCCCTCTTCGGCGCCTCGTCTCTCCGACCAGGAGTGGCAATGCGCCCCTTCTTCGATAGGACAGACCAGACCCCCCTTCTTCTTGGGATGTCATTCTTGACAGCGCCTGGTGTTCCCTGCAGCTGCGGGAGGTGATGTACCGCGGGGCGGCCCGCGCAAACCTGCCGCTGACGTGGCTGCCAGATCGCCTGGTGGAGCAAGAGTGGGCCCTGCAGGAGCCCCCCACCAAAGCCTCCCGGTGGGTGGCCGCCGTTCTGCAGGCGCTTAAGCAGCTCCGCCAGCGTTTGGACACCGCAGCCGCTCTGTCGCCTTCTGACCTGGACTTGGTTCGAGTCCCCGCAAAAACTCCTGACTTTGCCTGACAGAGCGTTTCTTGTTTCTTCTTTTTTTTTTTGTCCATTTTTTGTTCCCTTTCCCCCCCGGGGGGGGGGGTCAGATGAAGCAGCCTTGGCCAGGTGGGTGGGCCATGGGACATTTCACCTCTTACCAAGCGGGTGGAGAAGAGCAACAGTCGTTCGTGACCACTGCCAAAGCAGAACATTCATTCATAACCACATGGATGGGCAAAGATTGTGTGTGTTTGTGAGGTCGGCCGTTCGTTCGTTCGGGAGTGCGTGAGTGATTGGAGGAGCGAGTAGATGACTGACCAAGTAAGTGAGCGAGCGATCGAGTGAGTGAGCGATCGAGGGAGTCAGCGAACGAGCGAATCAGTGGGCGTTCGGGTGAGAGAGTTTGTATGTAGTAGTCGTAGGTGTATATCCAAGCGGGGAGGGCGCGGGGCAGGTGTGGAGACACGCGGCGCACTATGTGGCAGAGCAGGTGCTGGAAGGGTACGCAAGGGCGGGGGCGCGCAAGCACTGCACCCCCATGGGCCGCTCTGCCATGACCCTTGACCTCCAGGCATGCATCTCCCCTCACCCTTTGCTTGTTCGTGTGTGTGTGTGTGTGTGTGTGTGTGTGTGTGTGTGTGTGTGTGTGTGTGTGTGTGTGTGTGTGTGTGTGTGTGTGTGTGTGTGTGTTTAATATGGCTTAGGATAGGGAGGATTTGGGTTTTGTGGAAGAGTTTTGATGGTTCTGGTCCGGCGATAATGAGCCCGCGAAGCCTTCTGCTCATACGAGCGGCAAGTGCTCGTTTGTAATTACTCCGAACACGCAAGCGGCTTTTTCGAGCGTCAAATGCGGATGCTCCCTTTGTGTAGGTAATTTCACAACGATACGTATACCTGGACGGTACCCCGGTGTTCACTTTTGTTTTGTTCTCAGCTCGTTCTCCCCACTGGTGTGGGCAGATGCAATTTCCTACAGACAGATGTAGTTTCCCTTCTTTACCATAGTGGGATTCAAAAGTGCAGTTCAGCCATCAGCTAGGGGTTAGGTTTCCGCATAAGTTGGGGGGGTGAGGGGGGGGTTTAAGGGGTCGTGAGTCATGACTCGTCACTATGTAACTAGGCCAGGTGCAGATGACTCATTTTGTACTGCGCACGGGCAGGCCATACAGAGGGGGCTCCAGCAGCTGGCAGGGCAGGCAGACACAGCGCAGGCGGTGGCGGATGCGCTGCGCATCGTCGATAATTTTGTGAAGGCCTACTACATCTCCTGGGGCGATGAGTTGCAGCGGTGCGCCCTTTTAGACTAGGATTTTATGGTTCAGGGTTAGTGTACCCAGTTCTCGCTCCATGTACGGTGATATTGCTGCCCATGTTGTCCAAGTAGACTGCATATCCGGGCTGATCAGTTCAATGCACCAACTTTCTGTTTAAGCAACGTCCAAGGTCTGGGGTTATCAACGTTTTTCAAATTTGGCGTGTTGCACGGGACGGTGGTGCAGGTGGGCGCTGACGCACCCCGAGTACACGAAGAACCAGCTGATCAACCTGGTCACGTGCGTGGCAGATTCCCAGGGCATCAAGAAGAAGGAGCGCACCGCCTTCATCCAGCAGCTCGAGGCCGCCCTTGCTGAGATCGGCCGCTGAGGCCATCCACGGACGTCGGGGGACAGCCTCAGCGACGTGCCATTCCGCAACGCTAGCGCTGCGATGGCAAGGATGGCTGCCGATGTAAGCATCGTGGTACACCCACTCACTCCTCAACGTAGCGATGGCCAGAGTACTCTAGATTACAAGTAGGTACAATCTGTGGGTTTTGCTGCAGCTCGTATAGCACAGTCATCAGTTGCATGCCATTCCTCAACGCCGCAATGGTGAGTTGCGGTGAGATTACTCACAGATCTGTGGTGGTGCTAGTCGTAAAGTCATCAGTGAAAGCTGCATGCCAGTCGTAAACGCCGCAATGGTGAGAGTACTCTGCGGTACTGCTAGTAGATACCTTGCAGTAGTACTACTCGTACAGTCATCAGTAAAATTTCCATGGCAGTCGTCAATTGGCATTCCCATGCCAGTCGTCAGTGATGTTTCAGTCATCAGTATGACATTTCCATGCCAGTCGTCAGCTGCAACGCCGCGATGGTGAGGATTTCTTTGCTCGATTTGAGATGTTTTTGATGAAAGAGCTGATAGGAAAAGAAAGTAGATTTCTCAGTAGTAGTACTACTTGTATAGCCATCATCGGCAGTGCCATGCCACTCATCAACGCTGCAACGGTGGGATACCCTGTACAAGTATTACAAAGTGCTGCTTCAGCTGTACTACTACTGTAGTACTCCAAAGTGCTGCTTCAGCTGTACTACTACTACAACGGTACCTGCAGGGTACCGTACTGCTAGTACGGTGAGCCATGACATCACGATGCTACTTGTCATTAAAGCGCCGATGGTGACATTACTATGTGCAGTACAGTGATCAGTGAGATCACTATGGCACGGACTCGGCAAAACCGCGATAGTTCGAGTACTCTGTGTTGAGTACTACTACCGAGTGCTGTTTCAGAGTACGCTACTGCTAGTACGGGAATTAGCGACAGAATATATGCGTATCCATGCCACCCATCGACACAGTGATGGTGACAGTCCTCTGAGAAGTACATGTACAGTGATCATGACATCACCACGCCACTCGTCAATGCCGCGATGGTGGCGGTTAACTCTAAGCAGTACAGTGATCATTGACATGACCCTTATGCTCTCGTAGAGACCCGTAGGCTCCCGTAGAGACCCATAGGCTCATCAGCAGCGTGATGATGACGTCTCTTATCAGCAAAGGAGTGAGATCAGCATTATGATGCTGGGGAGCCATGTCAGCATCCTGCACCGATGCCGCTACAATGATGTATCGGAGGTATCACTTCTAGTATCACTCATCCCATCGTACATGGCCGGTTGCGCACAAATACAGCTACAGGGATATATCAGAGGTATCACTGCTAAAATGTATCGGATGCGCACTGATACAGCTACAGTAATATATGAGAGGTATCACTGCTAATATCACTCGTCCCGTTGTACACATATGCCGGTTCTTGGAGAGCACCGGTACCGTGCACGAGCCCTCTGACGCTTTCATATGAACAGAGCACTCGTGCCATCACTATATAGTAGCATATATGCCACTCGTCAACACCGCGATGGTGACAGGACGTTTATCAATTTACTACGCTGATGTACACTTATGAGAGCAGCAACATGCGCGTCCTGTCCTAGGATATGATATCCCTCCTCGACACCGTGGCTATCCTTCGTCAACACCGTGATTTACATTGCTGACAGTACTCTGCAGCGTACTAGTGCACTCGTCACGTGAGTCCAGCAGCACATGCTTGCTGTTGAGACCGTCTTTCAAAGAAGCGAAACCATTCGTGCACTCCTAAGGCCGCGTCAAGTGAGACCAGCGTATGCAGCTTAAGCTTAACATCTGCTTAAGCTCATTCGCGGCATGCAAGGTGCTAAAATGGTTAAAGATATCTTAAAAAGCGTGTCGGAAGCGTTTCAATACTTGTAAGTGATGATACCGTGCACGTGATGATAATAAATGATGATCTTAATATTACCGGTACTTGACAGTACAACTGTGCAGTAGCTTGCATGGAGACAGGACATGATATCCAAATGATGTCCGTATGGAGACAGGAAATGACTGACCATACCATGAATCCTCGTCATCGTCACACCGCGGTATACCACCATGATGGTGTAACAGTAAGTATGTACGTAGTATACAGTACTCTATAGAGCTACATGCATATAGAGTACTGCACGTGCACATATGTATACAGCTCATCGGTGAGCTGTATCCATACATGGTATCAGTCATACCATGTGAGCCGCATGAAGGAGTGACCATGATGTTACCATGGTAACATAACGTGTAAATAACAAGGGGCGTGGCCACGCCCCTTTATATTAATTGTAAATGACTTCAAATAAAACCCTTGTAATATATTAAACTTTAGGGACCAACCTGGTAGCACTTCCACGCAAGGAAAGATATGCTTTGCAAACTATCTCAAATCATATAAATATTCTGCGCCATGGATGGAACCATTTTTTTTGGGGGGGGGGGGGTTTCTTTGGGATATATATCCATTCTTCTTTGGGACATATATGAAGTTGGGATACACTGAGACACTGATGCACGTTTTTGGGACACATCTCCTTTCACCAGTGGGCGTAATGCATTAAATTACAAAACAATAAATGGAGACACGTATACGCTTTGTCGATAGCCAAAAACTTGAAACAACTCATACTTTCGCGGTTGCTTTTCACAGCTCTCCTCTAGAGATCTCTCCAATCCAAACTCGGTCTGCTTGCTAACGTTAGTAATTAGAGGTTAACCCGTGAAAACTCCCCACAAAGACTTCCGGCTTCTAACCGCCATAGCTGTAGTGTAATTCCTTTCCTTTCCTGTACTGTCAGTCCCAGCATTGGCTCTTAGAAATAATTACTTCAAGCTTGCGAGCTCCTCAATGCCAGAGGTCTAGAGAAAATGACACCATCTCTCGCGCTCAGCGCACACATCTGTCACGCCACATCTGTCATGACGTGTTACACATCTGTCACGTCCCGCTCACACATCCGTCCCGTCCTGCTTACACATCTGTCGGGGTCAATTGTGAGGGCCAAACGCATGCAAGATCTCGGCCTCACAATTGACCCCAGTGGTTTCTCCTTCCTGCCCACGGGAAACTAGCTATGGAAACTATAGTGGAAATCGAAAATCCTTGCCAGCCTGCTGTGACTTCTACCAAGCTACTCACACCGACGTGCTCACTCCCTCCTCAACGAGCTCCACTGCCAGCAGGACTCTTTGCTTTTCGGAAAACAAACGAAAGAAGAAAGAAAACAGGCACATGCACAAGGTCCTTAAGAATCAGTGAAGCCGCACGCGACCAACCTCGGACAGAAAGGCCGGATGGTTGCAAACGCTGCTTGCCTCGCTTCACCGCTGCTTTGGGTATACCGCTGCATTGCCTCGCTTCACCGCTGCATTGGGTATACTTACGTAATTGCAAGGCCCCTTCAGTTTAGGATCTTTTTTCACACCCTGGGTAGGGTTCTCTTCTTGAAAATGACGCACACTTCAATTTCTTCAAGCACACAGTATGCCCTGCGGCAGTCGATGTTAGGAACCCGCTGCCAGCCTGGACCGTACTTGCAGTACTGTCCACTGGACACCTGCCAAATAGAGTTGGAGTCTTCACACAATGCACTACACTAGCTACACGCATGACTGCTGGTGTACATAGAGTTGGAGACTTCACGAGCGACTACGCTGCTTGGAGCACCACGTGCTCCAACCAAAGCGGACTCCACAGTTTAGTCCGGGGACAATCCGACGCCAGCTGCTGCTGCGCTTACACACAAGAAACTCGCACTCTGCACACTTTGTACAGCCCTCTGCTTATGTTGAGCCATCATCATGAAGCCGATCCCGGATCCCCACCCCCCTCGGGGGACACGGGGGTTGGCCACGCCCCCCCTTCTCTCTCTGTCCCTCCCCTTTTGTGTGTGTGTGTGGGGGGGGGGGGGGGGAGGGGGCAAACAAATTGGCCCCTGAGTCACCCCAAGCTGTTGCGGACCACCGGCCACAAATATACAGGATCTGTTGGTCTGAAACACACACGGATGATGTTCCCGCCAGCCTGCACAACCTTCCGCCAAACCTGGAAGCCGGCATGCCGAAACACCCAACAAAACAGACGTGCGTGGGTGACTCGGAAACACTCTGCGGTGCTTTTGACACCTACATCTCATGGGGCACCTTCGACAGGTACATCTCTCAAGGAGCACCTTCGAAAGGTACATTATCGAGAAGCACTTCTGACAGGAGCATTCTCAAGATGTAGTGGAATGACAAAATAAGCCCTCCGGCTCGGACGTGCTGACCCTCTCGCAGCCCAATGGACCTGACTCATAATAATGAGACCATTTTCCTCCAGACGCTACGACTGGTAAGTTGTTATCAGATACAGCCAAACAGACAGAGGCCCTCTCATATGGTTCATTCTCGACGAAATACAGCATAAGACACCGAAGTACTCCTGAATGCCACATTCTCGCTCAAGGCCAACCGAAGAGAGCGGCGAAACAGTCCCGACTGCGACCTTTTCGACCAGAAATAGAACTCGTCCGCAAACAGAAGAAAACGCCCCAAGAAAGCCGTCCAGAACGCGGCTCAACAGATTCCAAGTTGGACTACAGCATCCCGGCGGCCTCCCCACGCCTGTTGCGCTGAAGCTATCTGGCAAATTTGAGCACATTTTGGTAGGCCGCAGCCATACGCTGGAAGGCGTCCGAGGCTCCCTCCACCTGAAACGCCACAAATGTCAATTTTTCAGGCTAGGTTGACAAGCACCTGCCCTGCAAGAATGCGCTGGTACGCGCGCGCATATGTGTGCGCGCGCGCGCGCGCGCGCGTGTGTGTGTGTGTGTGTGTGTGTGTGTGTGTGTGTGTGTGTGTGTGTGTGAGAGAGAGAGAGAGAGAGAGAGAGAGAGAGAGAGAGAGAGAGAGAGAGAGAGAGAGAGAGAGAGAGAGAGAGAGAGAGAGAGAGAGAGAGAGACTCTCAGGAGTTGCCTCCTAAGTATACCCAGCTGAACTCTACTGTAGATCAAGCACTGCGACACAGTTCCACACCCTCTAGAAACATTAGCACCTCTTCGTCTACTGCTACCGTCGACTTTCTCTCTAGCTTACTCCAAACCTTCGACCCCTCAACAGGCCTACCAACTCCTGATGACCTTCCAGTGTTTTCCCTGCGGCTTCCATATCCCTCTCATCTGTACCCATCATTCTGTCATCTGTCCCATGAATCCTACTTCTTCGAGTATAGTCTGGTCTGAACTTCCCAGTACCGCCACCCTACTCCAAGCTCCTCCAAGCAGCAAAACCGGGAAGTACTACCACACACATGACCACTAAATATCCAGCCTATACCACAATCAACGGAGGACGTACCTACACCCCCCAAAAGAGCGACATCTCAAGCCCAGGCTCCTCTTAGGAGGGAGCGGGATCC
>KV908629.1:167402-169902 GCA_002005505.1 Botryococcus braunii
GGGGGCCGGGGCATGGTAAGAGCAGTCCACAGCAGCAGGATTCGGCTTCATAAATGCAGATAACGTGTTCAGAGTTTGTGACCAGCCGCACCCCCTGGTGGTGGCCAAGATGGTGGAGGCTTGCATGTCTGCCAACCTCCATGCCGCCCACAAACATATCAAGGTCTGCGTCTTCTGGCCCCTCGCCCGTGTGTGCGTGTGTGTGTGTGTGTGTGTGTGTGTGTGTGTGTGTGTGTGTGTGTGTGTGTGTGTGTGTGTGTGTGTGTTTGTGTGTGTGCGTGTATGTGTGCGCGCGCGTGCGCTCGTGCGTGTGTGCGCGCACGTGCGTGCGTGCCTGTGCGTGCATGTATGCATGCCTTTGTGTGGGGTGGGGGGGAAGATATTCTTGGGATTTTCTGCACTACAGTTGACAATGTATAATATGGTTCAAAGTTGCTGCAGATCTGCCTCTACAATGCTCTATGCCTTACGTATGAGAACACACTCAGGTGTGGCGATTCCAAAATCTTTCATTTTGCACTTATGTGCCATTAAGTTGACGAGTTCAGCACAGCAGCCGCTACCGCATGATCATGTATAGAACAATATTGATGGTACAGCTCATTTTTACTGATGGTACGGTCTTGACGGTGCAGAGCCTGTTGGACATGGGCTATAGTGCCACAGATGTGATATCAACCCTGTTCAGGGTGGTGCGCAACTACCCCGGGGAGAAAATGTCGGAGTTTGTCAAGCTCGAATTTTTGCGGGTTTGATCCCTCCTCCTTTTCTCTAAGATCTGAGTCTTTCTCCCACTCATGGTCCAATCGCCGTCCCTCACAGCTGCGAGACTCATATATCCTACATTCCTGGTTGCCATGTTTGAGAATAAATTCAGTTTGTCACTTGTCCGCCTGTATTCCTTGGCGGGATTCCTGGCAATACACCATGAGCGGACATGTGATTTGTAGGGAAGTGTAGCGGTTCTTACTTGTGTACACTTTGGGATCAAGCTCAGTATGAACTAAACGTATCTCCCCCTCTCTCCCTCCCCAATCCCTCCTCTCTGCGGGTGTGTGTGTGTGTGTGTGTGTGTGTGTGTGTGTGTGTGTGTGTGTGACTGTGTGTGTGTGTGTGTACGTGTGCGTGCGTGTGCGTCTTTCTTGCGTGCATTTGTGCGCTCCTGTTTGTGTACTTGTGTGCGCTCCCTTGCCCCCTACCTCCACCCTCTTTAAACAGCCACATTAGACAACGCAACCAGAGGCAGCAGATCTCAACCAGCACGAATGGGCCCGATCTCAAACGATCTTCTTTGCTGTTGCATCCATATCACTATGTCTTCGTTATTTCACGATGATCTTCTGTGTTGTTGTATCCATATCACCATGATCTTCCGTGTTGTTGTATTCATATCAACATTGTCTTCGTTGGCCTTCTTGTGTGCTGAAATATCCATGCCGCCATGCTCACACCTCAGCAGTCCTGAGCCTGGTAAAGCGGTGGTGGCGGAGCAGGAGATCGGAATGGCTCACATGAGGGCCTCAGACGGCTTGACTTCCCGCCTTCAGATGTCGGGCATGCTGGCCAAGCTGTGCCAGGTGGCTATCAGGGTCCGCTGAACCCACCAGCCCTTTAAAGGGCCTTTGGAATCTCTTTGCAAATGCAGTACATGGGAACATGATGTATTTGATCGGGCTAACCATGAACTGTGCCTGAAGCCTATGCTCTGAACAATCATCCGAGCAATTTATTTATGCCTGCATGTGACTGTAAACTGGTCGAACGTGGTCGAGCGAGGTCGAACATGTGCGGGTGTCCCGGCAGGAGTTTCTTCAAAATGTGTGGATTTAGGCTGGAATAGGGGACTCGGGCGTACGGTGCCTTCCGCCCATTAATTTTTCCAACTTATGGTGTTTGTCACAGTACCCCTGGGGTAGGCACCCCACACTTTATTCCTTGTTACTTCCCGGTCGTGACAATCCCCGCAGTACTGCTAGTACACTAGTGGCAAATCTTGGGATTGAAATGGGACCTCGTTGGAGCTGCTAGTGTGGCAAACGCGTTGCTTACCTTTCAAACAGCGCGTCCTGTCAGGATCATGTCCTCGGTTCTTCTCCTCTCGGGATCCAAGGTCCGTTCCCCGCTGTACATGTACCGGCGCTTTAAAAAAATGAAGTTTCTAAAAGCTGAAATTTTATAATTAAAAAAAAAAAAAAAAAAAAACCTATTGTAGTCATCACTCCCCCAAATAAACAAGGAGTGAAGCCTCAAATAAGGCCAGCCCACCACAATGAAAATGCATATTTACTACACTGTAGCTCCAAATGTCGAACCGAAAAGTGCTGAAAAGCCGTGATTCGCAACTTAACCTTGGAACTGTTGCAACGGAGCCAACATCCGGTACCCGACCATCCCCCTCCACGCATGTTTGCTCCACTCCCACACAAAGACTTTGCTTACTTTTAATTTAACAGTAAATGCAAGCGGACCCAAGGCGCGAGATTTTTTGGGGGCATCGAGC
>KV908629.1:174902-177851 GCA_002005505.1 Botryococcus braunii
TCACTTTCCCGGTACTTCTTGAAGTACATCCTTTCATCACTTTTGCATCGCATCCACTATTAGAATTTTTCATGTATCTCTATCTCTAAGTCTTCCCCTCCATGCCTCCCCTTCTCCTCTCCCTACATCCCCCCCTCCGTTCCTCTTATCCTATATGCTCACAATCAAACGCTTGCTTCCTGCCCCTCGGGGGGAAGGGTGAGGTATCGCGGAGGGACCGATACGCAAACACAAAACGACAACTGAATGACAAGCGAATGAACCGAATGAGAGGTCCTCACCTGCCTGGTATCTCACCCCGGGCCCCGCGCCCGCGCCTTCACCGTTCGGGGCGGGCAAAGCGCGGTCAGCGGCCTGCCCCTCCCTGCCACGGCCCGGGTCTCCTTGGGAGAGCCCAACGCCCGGCCCCATGATGGCCTTGCCTGCTTCCCGCCCCGGACTTGCTCCGCCGATTGGCCTCCCGACCTGCCCGTATTTCGGTGGCCCCCGCAGAGTCCCGCGGCCCCCAGGGGACTGTCCGCGGCGCCCAGACTCAACGTGGCTCCCGCGCCCACTCCCTCCCCCAGGGGCTTGCAATCCAGAAAGCGGTGTCTTGCAGAGCGCCGCGGCCTCCACGCGGGTCTCCGATGTGGTGCTCCGCGCCAGCTGATTGTACGACAGCGTGCGCTGCCCCCGGCCCCCAGCTAACGGACCACATGCCAGAGGCTTGGGGCGAATCGCCTGGGGCCGCTCGAGACCAGGCTTCCCCCCGTGGTGCCCTGGCGCCCCCCCACGCTCAGGGTGCCCTCCCGAAGGGCCCGAGCTGGCCTCGTCGGAATCTTCTCTGGAGGAGCGGGGCCTCTTCAGCGTTTTGCGCCGACGGCTCTCGTGGATGGACTCCAGCGCGGGCTGTGTGCCGGGCCCCAGCAGCGGGGCCCGCGCGTCTCGGCTCAACCAATCCTTCTTCTTCTGGGCCCCGGGCCCCCCCTTGCCTGCGGGACCGGGTCTCAGGTCAGCAAAGAAATTATTTTTGTTTTGGCAAGGAAATTTAAGTAAGCAAGGAAACCCCAAAGTGTTGGATAATATTATTCAACACTTTGGGCTTTTCAGAGCTCCGATCCGTTCCATATGGGAATATTCTGCGGAAACATGACCTGGTGTTCACTTTCCCGATACTTCTTGAAGTATATCCTTTCATCACTTCTGTCTCGCATCCACTGTTGGAAGTTTTCCTGTATCTCTATCTCTAACTTTACCCCTCCATGCATCAACTTCTCCCCCCCTACCGCGCCCCCTCCTCCATCCCTCGTATTCTGCGCTCACAACCACACGCCTGCTTCCGGAATCCTGGCCCGCGGGGGGAGAGGGGAGGAATCGCTGAAGGATCGAGAACCATACGCAAACACAAAACAAGAGAGAGAGAGAGAGAGAGAGAGAGAGAGAGAGAGAGAGAGAGAGAGAGAGAGAGAGAGAGAGAGAGAGAGAGAGAGGGGGGGGGGGGAGAGAGGCATATGTCATCATCTGTACGAAACTAATGGCACACAAATCTTATTTGTGCCCTAACGGGTCCTCGACAGACTACAACCCTTTGGTAGAGCGCCCGCCTCACCTGACGGTTGCAACTCTTGGGGGAGGAAGAAGAGCGAGTGGCCGGGATTTGTAGACCCTCTCGGGAAAAACTTCGTGATGGTACCATCCGTGCTTAGGGACATTCCCAGATGTGCACGTGGGTTCGGTGGTCAGCGAAGAACACCTCTTACCCCTTGGGTTACCCCCAGAGCATTGAAAAGCGGTTTTCAAAGCTCTGATTCGTTCCACATGGGCACTCCGCGAAAACAAGACCTTGTATCCGCCTTCGAAGCTTCCCAATGCCTCTTAAAGTACATCCTTTCATCGCTTTGACATTGACTCCATCACAGAATGTTTAGAAGGTGTTCTGTATCTCTACCTCTAACTCTACCTCTGTCTCTCCCCCCCCCCCCCCCCCTCCCTCTCTCACCCCTTCCCACGTATGTGCTCACGCCCCCCTCTCCCCCCACGGGGGAGGCGGGGTCAGGAGAGGCAGGACTACCACATGACATTACCTCTGCAGGAATGCCTGGTACGTCACCATGGGCCTCACGCCCCCGCCATCGCCGTTCGCGGCGGGCAAGGCGAGAGCAACGGCCTGCCCCTCCCTGCCACGGCCCGGGTCTCCATGGGAGAGCCCAACGCCCGGCCCCAGGACGGCCCTGCCTGCATCCCTCCCCGGACTCGCTCCGCCGATAGGCCTCCCGTCCTGCCCGTATTCCGGTGGCCCCCGCAGGGTCCCACGGCCCCCAGGGTGCCATCCGCGGCGCCCAGACCCAACGTGGCCCCCGCGCCCGCTCCCTCCCCCAGGAGCCTGCGAACCCAAAAGCGGTCTCTGGCAGAGCGCCGCGGTCTTCCCGTGGGTCTCCGATGTGGTGCTCCGCGCCAGCTGATTGTACGACAACGTGCGCTGCCCCCGGCCCCCAGCTGACGGACCACATGTCAGAGGGTTAAGGCGAATCGCATGGGGCCGCTCGAAACCAGGCTTCCCCCCGTGGTGCCCTGGCGCCTCCCCACGCTCAGGTCGCCCTCCCGAAGGCCCCGAGCTGGCCTCGACGGAGTCTCTGGAGGAGCGGGGCCTCTTCAGCGTTTTGCGCCGACGGCTCTCGGGGATGGACTCCAGCGCGGGCTGTGTGCCGTGCCCCAGCAGCAAGGCCCGCGCTTCTCGGCTCAACCAGTCCTTCTTCTTCTGGGCCCGGGGCCCCTCGTTGCCTGGGGGACCGGGTTTCTGGTCAGCAAGGAAGTTATCCAACACCTTAGGGTTTTCAGAGCTCCGATCCGTTCCATATGGGCACTCTGCCGAAACATGACTTCGTGTTCACTTTCCACGGTAACTTCTTGAGATACATCCTTTCATCACTTTTGTGCATCGCATCCACGTTTGGAGTTTCTTGTATCCTC
>KV908630.1:0-10000 GCA_002005505.1 Botryococcus braunii
ACTTCTCCAAAGTCTACTGTGTCTACTTCAATCTCTCCAAAATCTACTATGACTACTTCTGTCTGCATGTTTAGATGTCTTACCCCCCACCCTCTCTCCCAACCCTCCCTCCCCCTCCCTACTTTCCGTTCTCCTCCACTGTCCTTGCGTACTTCTCCCCCCCTCCCCCCACTGAAAGCAATCTCCTGTCTATTGTCCTGTCCTTGCCCTCGTTTTCTCCACCCACACCCGTACTCCCGAAGGAAGGGTGGAGGGGGAGGCAGGGGGAGAGGGGAGGGGGGAGAGAGAGGGGGAGGAAGAGAGAGAGAGAGAGAGAGAGAGAGAGAGAGAGAGAGAGAGAGAGAGAGAGAGAGAGAGAGAGAGAGAGAGAGAGAGAGAGAGAGAGAGAGAGAGAGCATGCGTGCGTGCGCGTGGGTGCGTGCCCGCGCGCGCCGCGCGTGTGTGTGTGTGTGTGTGCGTGTGCGTGTGCGCGCGTGCGTGCGTGCGTGCGTGCGTGCGTGTGTGTGTGTGTGTGTGTGTGTGTGTGTGTGTGTGTGTGTGTGTGTGTGTGTGTGTGTGCGCACGAGCATGTGTATGTGAGAACACGGGGTGCGTGCGCTTGCATGTAGGGGTTTTGGATGTTTGTCTGTCTGAAGATTTGAAGGGGGGGGGGGGCAAGCACCGTCCTTGCTGGACACGCAGGGCTTACCTAGCCTGACAAAGGGCTTAGTCCCCCTAAAACCCCGAGAAGTAAAGGTGTAGGCCTAAATAAGTAATCGCCAACGGGCGGACAAGATTGCGCGGTGTGGGGGGGGGGGGAGAGGGGACTGTCCATGGTGTAGAATAAAGGGCTTTAGTCACCCTGACAAAATGGTTTAGTCACCCTGACACATGGCTGTGTCACCCTGAAAGAGGGCTTAGTCACCCTAACAGAGGGTTTAATCACCTTGACAAAGGGCTTTGTCGCCCTGACAGAATTAGCCACCCAGACCAAGGTTTTAGTGGCCATGACAAAGGGCTTAGTCACCCTGATGAGGGCGTAGTTGCGCTGACAGGCCAGAGGGGGAGGGGTCAGGCATTGTCCATGGTGGGGATAAAAGGGCTCTGTCACCCTGACAGAGGGTTCACTCACCTTACCAAAAGGGTTTGGTCACCTTACCAAAAGGGCTAAGTCACCCTGACAAAGGGGTTAGTATTACGGCCCTAGTAACTCAGTACTACTAACTTAGTAACCACGACAAAGGGCGAAGTCACCCTGACAGGGGACTGACAAGGCAGAGGGGGAGGGGACAGGCGCTATACATGGTGGACACAAAGGGATTAGTCACGATGACGAGGGGCGACAAGCTGGCGGAGCACAAGCTGGCGGTGGCCCGCAAGGACGACATTCCCAACATGAAGGATCTGAAGGAGATTGTGGCCTACGTCAAGCCACACGCCCTCATCGGCCTGTCCGGCTTTGGGCCCGCCTTTGACCAGGTTTGTTCAAGACCCCGCCTTACACTCGTTCCCATTCCCACTTCACTGATGCCCGCTCAACTGCTTCCCATTCCCACTTCACTGGTTTCTCATAGCTGCTTCCCATCCCCACACCGCTGGTCTCCACTTGACTGCTTTTTCCCAAAACTTTGGTTTCCCGGCAACTGGTTCCCTCTCCCACTTCTCTGGTCTCCACCCTATGCACCCACCCAACCAAAAGGAAAAAAAAGGGGGGGGGGGAGGGGGGGAGAAGAGCACCAAAAAAGCACAAAACACACACACACACACACACACACACACACACACACACACACACACACACACACACACACACACACACACACACACACACACAGAGAGAGAGAGAGAGAGAGGGGCGGAGGGGGTGGGGGTGGGAGTGCATATGCCGGAATGAGCTGGAGCTCTGCTTGCTGTGTGAGGGCAGGTAACAATCGAGGAGGTGTGGGAGGGCAGGAAACCATCGAGTGAGGTGTACAGGCACCACGAGTCGCCTCCCGTGTTGAGTCCACGAGTCCATTGAGTCTGTCATATTGAGCCCAGGGCTTGGTGTTGGAGGGCAGGAAACAATCAAAGAGCTGTGGGAGGGCAGGAAACAATCGAGTGAGGTGTACAGGCACCACGAGTCGCATCCTGGGTTGAGTCCACAAGTCCATTGAGTGTGTCATATTGAGTCACAGGGCTTGGTGTGGGAGGGCAGGAAACAATCGAGGAGCTGTGCAAGTACCATGATTCGCCTCTCATTTTCCCGCTCTCCAACCCCACCAGCCGCTCTGAGATCACCGCGCAGGACGCCTACACCTGGAGTAAGGGCAAATGCCTCTTCGCTGCAGGTACGCCACCCTGTACCGCCTGCATTGTCAGATCTGATGTGGGTTACATCGGACCTGTTTGCTGCCCTTGGAGTGTCATACCTGATGTGGTGTACACCGCACCCCGTTGCAACACTCACACACACACACACACACACACACACACACACACACACACAGACACACACACACACACACACACACACACACACACACACACACGCGCGCGGTCGCGCGCCCGCGTGCGCGGGGGTTTTTTTTTTGTGGGGGGGGTTTGTCCTGCGTCTTTGCTTCTTTAAGGGGAGTGCAACAAGAAGGACGAGGAACAGAATGCTTCTCCTGAACAACGATCCCTGGTGCCTTCACATTGATGTTGGAGTGCAGGTGAGATGCACATCCATACATGTGGCCGTCCCCCCCCCCCCCTTGGCCCCTCGCCTCCCCCCGGGGGTGGGGGGGGGAAGGAGTGGTGTTTTTTTGTTTTCTTTTTTTTTGGTTTTTTTTGGGGGGGGGGGGGGGGGGAAGGGGGGATTGGCGGTCTTTTCATCTGGCACCTATTTTTAATTGAGTTGTGCTGGGTATCACTAATTTTGGCTCCGTCTGAGTCAAGGGCAATTGATCAAGAGGGTAGAGATAAGCGGTGAGAGGTGAGACGTAACAGACAAAGAGGATGAAGAGGTAAGCGATACGGGGTCAGAGATAAGAGATAGATAGATAAGAGATCGGAGGGTAGGAATAAGGGGTCAGAGATGGTGAGGTAAAGAGGGTAAGGGAATAGAGGTGGGATTGGGGTCCGGGTGTGATTTTTGGACTTCAGGCAGTACATGTGACTGTGCATGACCACGGGGTGGCGGTACGGTGTGCAGGATCTCCCTTTGACCCCGTGCAGTACGATGGCAAGACGTTCTACCCTGCCCAAGCCAACAATGTCTTCATCTTCCCTGGTAGGTACTGTTTGGTACCCACAGTACCCACAGTGCATGTGATCATGAACTGCGGTCGTTAAGCCCGCTGACCCCACCGCCTTCTTTCCCCAACTCCGGGCGGGAAACCCAGCCCTCCCTCTCTTCTCCCTCCTCTCCCCCCCACTCCCTTCTCTCCCTCTATCCCCTTCCCCCCCCCTCTCTCTCCCTTCCTCCCTCCCCCCCCCCCTCTCTCTCTCTCTCTCTCTCTCTCTCTCTCCTCTCTCTCTCTCTCTCTCTCTCTCTCTCTCTCTCTCTCTCTCTCTCTCTCTCTCTCCTCCTCCCCCCCCCCCACTCCCCTTCGCTCCCTCTATTCCCCTCCCCCCCCTCTCTCTCACACACACACACACTCACTCTCAACACCACACACACACACACACACACACACACACACACACACACACACACACACACCCACGCGTGCGCATGCTGTGTAAAAATGTATCGGCAAAACAATGATGTGCGGCAATGTACCTCCACTTTGATGCTGTGCGGCAACGCACCATCACAAGGGTACTGTGCGGCAATGTACCCTCACAATGATGCTGTGCGGGAAAGTACCGTCGTGAGGATGCTGAGGGGGAATGTACCGGCACTATGATGTAATAACACTTTTTTTCCAAAGCTGTGCGGCAACGTACCGTCGCGAGGATGCTGTGCGGCAATGTACCACCACAAGGACGACTTACGGAACGGCTAGCGGGCGGCAATGGCAATGCAGGCGTGGGCTTTGGGGCCGTCATGGTGAAGGCAAAGACGGTGACGGACAGCATGTTTTTGGCTGCGGCACGAGCTGTGGCGGACTCGGTCACACCGGAAATGTTTGCCAAGGGCCGCATCTATCCCGTGATCAGTGACCTCCGCCGCATTTCTGCCCTGGTACACCCTGGATCGATTCTCCCGGTTCCCCCCCTGTCATTTCCTTTGCTTTAGATCCTTTTTTTTGGCCCCTCTGTGCTCAGCTCCCTCCCTTCTAGGCCGCGTGCCGCCTTGAGACGTAGGGCCCCCTTCTCTCGCAATTGAGATGTATGGCCCCCTTCCCTTGCAACTGCCTCCCTTGCTTGCCCCGTCTCTTTGCGGCTCCTGCCCTCTCTGCGTACGTGTGTAGACTCGTGCGCACGTGTGTGCAGGGGACATAAAAGGATTGTAGGGCCCGGGCCACATGTGTTTTGTGGAAGGTTGCGCCGGCGGTGGCGAAAGATCGAACCTGTAGGGAAGTGTTACAAGGACAAGACGGGCCATATGGGTTTCTGTGAAGATTGCGGTGGCAGTGGCAGAGGATCGGGCCTTTAGGGGAGTTGAATAGAGGACAAGAGGCACATCGAGGATGAGAGGCAAATGTGGGTTGTGGAAGCTCGCTGCTGCAGTGGCGAAAGATCAAATCCTTGCGACAGTTTGGAGATGATGGAGGCCTCATTTGTTTTTGTACAGAATTTGCCGGCGGTGGCGGAAGGTCGAATCCTTGGGTGAGTCTGGGGATGATCACGCCACGTTTGCATTTTTTTTTTGCAGGTTGCGGCAGCGGTGGCAGAAGAGGCCTTCCAGGTTGGGGTGGCCGGTATTCCAAAGCCCGCAGATATGTTGAAGTACATCGAGGACCGCATGTGGGAGCCCACCAAGGATGAGCTGGATCCCTCCACAATGAAGACCCTGCAATCCTAGGGGAGCCCCTGGGGGAAGGTACACCCCAGGACCTTGTGCGGGAGCCCATCAAGAATGGGCTTGGCGCCTCCATCCTTGGAAAATGGTGCCAGTCTAGGGGAGCCCCTGGAAGGTACACCCAAGGACTGCATGTGGGAGCCCAAGAAGGGTCCCGCCACCTGGATCCCTCCACTTGTACAATGCTCCTTCCCTTCATGAAAGCGGCATTCCTCAAGGGACTGAATGTAACGCCTACTAGTAGAAGGCCTATATAGTAGTAGGCCTAATTAGTAGTTGGCCTATATAGGGCTACTAGTAGTAGGGTATATATGTGGTGAACAAATGTAAGTGCCCCACAAAAAGCGGACACAGGATGTTGATGCCGCACACAAAGTGAACACGGGATGTGGATGCCCCACATAATGCGGTTGCGGGATGTGGATGCCCCACACGAAGCAGAGACGGGATGTGGATGCCCCGCGATAAAGAGAAGGCCTCCTACCAGAAGACAAGGAGATGTCCCTTTTTCCTTACTCGGAAAAAAGTTATCCTTTCTTGAAAAAAAGTTGTCCTATCTTGGGTAAAAAAAAGTAATAAGTTGAGGAGTGGCAGCTTTTGGAAGCCCCACTGAGACGTGGCAGCTTCTGGAAGCCCTGTTGAGGGGCTTTTGACTTTGGCTGCCTGCAGTGGGTGCCGTGGGTACCATATCAGTACGGCATCTTTCCTACACCGTCCCGCTTGCAGAATTGTACAGCGCACGGCGGTCTCCCGACCGCCCCGCCAATCGGCCGGTTCCCCACGGGCCCTCCTTTGCTGCGTTTTCTGAGCACTTTGGGGTGAGCCTTGCATCTGAAGAGTGTGTGCTGTTGTAGAGGGGCATGCTCAAGTTTGTTGTCGGCCGTTGCGGTCGGCGCGTCGTCCGATCGGCTTCCCTGGAGTATACTAATGAATTATAAACTTATCTAGCAAGACTCTGTGCTGGACCTTGAAAGAACTAGGAACAGTACCTTCACACGTTGTTTGAGTAGTAGTTCTGGACCTTTTGCTTAAGAGACCGGTAGTTGCTGGTGGGATGGCCAGTTGAATAACGTTAGGCGGGTCCTGAAACTGAAACGAAAGCATTAGTCATGTTTGTCGTCCGCTTCCCCCCGCCCCCCCCCCCCGGGGGGGGGGAGGGGATTCGTTCCTCGTACGGAAGGCGGGTTGGCCACGACCGCCGCACAGAGGCTTCTCCTCAGAAGCTCACAGTCCTGAGACCCACGTGATGAGGCCATGTGACTTATAACCAGACGCCGCCTGGTCTCTGGTGCCACTTGGGGTTCAAGGCCTTGCAAGGCGAGTGCACAGCAAGACCGCATGCATGCATATGCGCAGTGTGTGTGTCAGTTTGCACAGCACAGTGTTTTTTAGGCTGTTGTTTGATTTGCTACTGAAGAAGTCATTTCAGTGGGCATGTCTGGGTTTGAAGGTGTGGACGCGTTAGGCACGTGTCAACATGTGGGAAAACAGCCGGTCAGGGGGCCATGGGAAGGTAGAGGGTCCCATAGCACTTGGTACACGTGACAGAGAGTACTTGTTGGTGTAGACGGTCAGTTCATGCACAACGCCCGGGAATTTGTACTAGGGACTCCTTAATAAATCGGTTTTTGTCAGCAAAATCATCATAACGATCGTTTCGGTGATTTTGTTTGCGATTGTCGTTTCCAAACACTCTCAGTGGCCCTGACGGTTTTGGGCCCTACCCTTTTCGTGTTGGTAGTCGTGTTTCTGCAGCTCAAAGAGCTGCTGGTGCTGTTCGCATGCAGTTACATGTCGATAATAGATGTAGACTAGACTTCTCTGAAATCGATTTTATACGTGATTTGGTGTTTCAAACTTCCTCGTTTCCCCTGTTTGAGAGGCCCCACTTCCCGTTGTTTTCAGAGTAAGATGGATTTACGAAGGTGAACACTTGTCACGTGTGTATAGGTGGTTTATCAATGGAGCAAGGATGTGCTTCTTTAGTAAGAAGATGTAGATGGGCACTCATGATTACGTGTGTACACCGTCTTACGTAAAGGAAGATGCAGATGGGCACCCTATTCCGTGAAAGAAGATGTAGATGGGCACTATTACGTGAATACACCATTTTTACGTAAAAGGGCACATGTGCAAGGACGTGCTTTCCGGTATCTTCTCGTTGTGGAGTACAGTTTGAAGCATACAGAAAACGATGCGTGCATCTTTTCCTGCGTGCAACCGTTCTGTGGCTCTATACCTTTTGCTCAGGAGTGCAGGCGCAGAGCAATATTGATATTACTATGTGCCACAACGGACAATAAAACGACACGAGCACATGCTAGGCGAGGTAACTATTTACAGTGCAGTGCCTGTTAGAGGGGGGGGGTACTAGAGGGGGGCATGCGGATTTAGTATTAAGAGAGAAGCTTATCCTAACCGCACACCAGGGATTTATAAGTGTAACGATTCTTCATTGATTATTTGGCTATTATGGGTACGAACGCAAGATGGGCAAGGTGGAACCCCCACGTGGACTACACCAAGCGTGTTTCAGAGATGGATTATTTAAACCACCCATTGTGCGTATGGCGCTACGGTCTGCGTTGTCGCGTACTTCAGTGTTGCTAGATTAGGCTCGTGTTTGCAACTAGATAGGCATTTCGGAAAAGGGTTGTTGCCAGCACCTAGGCGTTGGCAAGTAGACGTGGTGTGGGCAGCCCTACACCAAACCGGGGGTGTGCTGAAAGTGCATGCTTATGTAAAAGGGTGAAATCAGATGGACGGAAGTACCGAACTCTGTGCGCGACTCTCTTCTACCGTGCATGCTTTCGTAAAGGGTGAAATCAAATGGATGGACGGACGTACAGAACTCTGTGCGCGACTCTCCACCGTGCATGCTTTCGTAAAGGATGAAGTCAGATGAAAGGATATACAAAACTCCGTACACGTCCGTATCTTTTGCGTCTTGTTCCCGTCCTGCCTATTTGTTGCGAACAAATCCCCCCCCCCTTCATTCCTTCCTTTCCTGGTGCTAATCCCCCCCCCCTTCTCCTTTCCTTGTGTATCCCTGGGCATGCTCCACTGCCACGTCTGTCCATGGCCCTTGGCTACCGCGTACCAGCATGTAGGATACACTGTGTGCGGTTGGGACATGCTGCACGTTCAAGTCTAAGCATGCCACAAGCAGTACATGTGTGTCCATGGCCCCCTGGCTTCCGCCCATCAGCATGTGGGATACGATGTCTGCGGTTTGGACATGCTACAGGTTTATTTCTACAACTATGCAGGTGCACGGTTATATAGTTTGATGATCGTGAGGCAAACCCGAGGTGGTCCTTGCGCAGGAGCACGTGTCCTATTTAAAGAAAAAGTGTGGTGTAAACAAGTTTTGCTCGTCACAAGGGGGAGGTGGACAACCGTAACGCTCTCAGATCGCATCAACCACCCGGACTTGCTTTGCACACGCATCCCCCCCCCCCCCCCACACACACACACACACATACACGCACGGACGCACGCATGCACGTACAACCACACACCAACATGCTGGCATGCGCGCGCACGAACACAGACTCACCACCCCACCCCCCCCCCCACACACACACACACACACAGACGCGCACGCGTGCGGAAAGGAGGGGGGGGGAGAGGGAGAGAGGGAGAGAGAGAGAGAGAGAGAGAGAGAGAGAGAGAGAGAGAGAGAGAGAGAGAGAGAGAGAGAGAGAGAGAGAGAGAGAGAGAGAGAGAGAGAGAGAGAGAGAGAGAGAGAGGAGAGAGAGAGAGAGAGAGAGAGAGGAGAGAGAGAGAGAGAGAGAGAGGGGGGGGGGGGGGGGGGGGGGGGGGAGGGAGAGGGGGGCACGCGCGAGGACCCCGTAGCACCTAATCACACAGGTGCAAAATAGTGACACATCGCAACACACAGGTGAGATGCCGTAACGCACAATGACGTACGGTACAACAGTGTCACACAGGTTACACATGGTAAGTTACCATTACCAACACGAGGCGACGCAGTTGACACAGGGTGAAAACATGACGACATATGGAAGGGCTCAGCGCTCTTCTCATCTTAACGACTGGGTGAAACATATTTAGTATTAAGAGTGAAGCTTATCCTAACCGCACACCAGAAATCGTGCATGCGGGAACGCGGGATCTAGGGGGTGAAATATACTTGTCACAGGCCCCTGCGCCTTAAATGTCACATGTCCACGCATCGTTTCCTACTTTGCAAACCGAATCGTCCCTCTGACCTGTCGTGTCAGATTTCCAACCGAATCGTCCCTCTGACCTGTCGTGTCAGATTTCCAACCGAATCGTCCCTCTGACCTGTCGGTCCTTATCCTGCCATTCTCACGAAGTACCAACTCCCTCCCCCCAATACAACCTCCCCGACTCCTTCCCCCCAAAAAAGGAAAAGTATCCCTCCAAAGGGTTCTCATCCTGCCATTATGTCAAATCATCAACCCGTGACCCCTCCCCCCCCCCCCCAAAACCAAGATCCAGAATATAGAAACTCGAAAAAAAATAAAACCAGAATAGAAAAACGGCGAAAAAAAAAGAACCAAAAAATAAACGATACACCGTCGGTGAGGAAGAGATGGTGGGCAAAGAGCACGAGCCCATCACGACTGCATGGGCTGCGCCTCGTCCGGGGCCGCGTTTTCTGGCTTGAAAACGTTGAAGCCGTCCAGGGCGGTGCTGAGCAGCAAGCCGGGGATCTGCGGGTGCCAGTGCACCTCCTTCATGTCCGTCTGCCCGCTGTGCACGAACAGCAGCTGCGGCGGAAGCTGCTCGGGAGCCGTCGCGTTCGTCGCTACCCCCAGCGCAGCCTCCTCTTCCGGGTCCCGTTCCAGCGCCAGATCCCACAGCGTTATTTGCTGGTCTCCCGCCGACACCGCCAGCATGCTCGCCTCGAATGGACTCCACTCCACCGCCGTGATCGGATCCCTGCCCGCCCGCAGCGCCCGCCCCGATTGGCTATTTCTCCCCCCTCGTTCTCCCCCTTCATCATGGACGAGCGCACGCAGTCCCCCTCACATGCACGTATCTGTGCGCACGTGCCCGCTCGCTCGCTCTCCCTCCCTCCCCCCCCCTCACACACACACA
>KV908630.1:27815-35315 GCA_002005505.1 Botryococcus braunii
AGAATTCCTCCATTGACTTGCCATTGCCATTACCATTGGCTGCTTGCTGAAAATCAAGAAGAATGAAAAAATTTCAAATATGAAAAAAGCATGAATGAAAGTCCTGTCCACACACCGTTCGAGTCAGTTGGACCTATCGAAAAGCTGGAGTATCGGCCACCGATGAACACTTATGATTTCCCGATACAAAACTTGAAAGATTTGTGGAGGTTGGCACCTCAAAATTTGTGCTGGAACGGTGTGGTACTCCGCCTCGCTATAAAACTTCCAGAGGCTCGCCACTCCAGCTATATATGAAATTCTGTTACTCTTCACCCTTTTTTCTTGTTTGTATCTTTTGAAATTACTTTCTAAAGTTGGATCTTCAAAGATGACCGACAGAGTTGCTGGTGCACGGTTCATCTTAAACCCGTGTTCCCATCATTATTTAAAAATATAGTGCCTCACCAGGACCCCTGATTGTTGTGACTGAAGTTGTGGTGATAGACATTACATGTAGAAATAAAATAGAAATATTTTAAACACAAATTCTAAAGGGTCCTCATTCGCAGCAGTGTTTGAAACCTTCCCGGCCATCGGATGCAAGACAAGCCCCACCGCAGGATGATGTGACAATAACTGCGGTTTACAATGACTATCAAGAAGAAATTTTAATTTTTGTTTATCATCATCACCTTGCTACCATAAGGAGAGCTTGTTCACACGATAGCCAACGACATCAGCGGTGAAGAGGTTTAGGAACGTCCATCGGTTCGGGAAGGGAATTGTGTGACTAACACGGTGTGAGAGAATAAGGAGGCCAGAATTGTGCGACTCACACGGTATGAGAGAACTAAGAGGCGAAAATTCTTGACCATCCTACTGTCGGTCCTATTGTTCGGATGGGTGTGAGGTATGGAGTCTCCGGGGGTTTTCCCCCCTCCTCCACTCGGCCCTCTGCAAACACTATAAAGGAAGGAAGGAAGATTACATCCAAAGACCAGCCACTAGGGCTGCAGAGGACGGCAGTACAATGAATGACCCATATCTAGCCAACTAAGGTCGCACAGGACCTGGGAGAGTGAGGTAGCTCTCCAGTGCTCTAGTCACAAATTTGGCAACCCCTTGAAGGTCTTCTTGCCACATAAACGTCTGTACAGATCGACTCCTTTGTTGAAAGAGATGCCTAAATTGTTGCCGTACATGTTGTACAGTCGGACAAGTGAACAGCAGATGATGTTCATCACCAACGAGCTCTAAGGAGCACGTCGTGCAAATCCTCTGGTCTCGAGGGATGCCTTGTTGTCTACCTTTATCAATAAGAAGGTCATGACACCCTAATCTAAATCGCATAAAGGTCCGCAATGTACCATTAGGAAGGAAGAGTTTGAGCGCACTCTTACGCCGTGGCACATGAGGCGGACGTGCGAACCACCTTTGATATCTCCAGAATAAGGCTCTTGGGGATGCACAAGAGCGAGGGGAGATGTCTAGGTCATCCCATATCATGTCGCTTTTACGGTCTAACAGATCCTTTACCCGTGAAATGTCAATCTAGAAGGCTCTATCAAACCGCACATGGTCAGCTATATAGTATCCTAGTTTCTTAAGTTGTTGCATAAGGGTGCCCGAACACGTTCTCGGTCTTCTACTATTGCCAACCTAATGTCATGCATGAGGACCTTGTAGTGCAATAAATCAGGTCTCATGGCCGCTATATTGTTCCAAAACCTGACCATGCGTAAGATCCAAGTTGACCACACAGAGAATATGTTTAATTCACAATTGATTATTTCCTCAGGGATTGTCCGACGCACCCCCAAAATCTGAGCTAGGACCCGTTTGTGCGCATCCAATAGAAGTATACTACTAGGTTTTCCCGAAGACATTTGTCTGCCTTGAAAGCATCTGAATGCCCAGACTTCAAATCCATAGGAGATGAGGGGTGCTAGGCAAGCTAAGTACAGTTCTGTCATGAGCATTCTTGACATGTTGCAACCGAGATTGCTATAAGCTCTAGTAAGGTCTTCCCATGCTATCCAGAACCTCTGCTCGAGGTTCTTAATGCTGGCTTGAAGGCCATTCTAGGCATGAATCTGTAATCCGAGATATTTAACCTCATGTACCGGACTAATTCTAACCCCTGCAACCTCTAGAGAGGTAGAGAGTGTCCGAGGGTCTGGATTTACTGAAAGGTATTGCGTCTTGGCCCCATTTAGGCTCATGCCCATATTCTTACACCATTCTTGAGTAGTAGAAAAGGATTTTCTTACTATGCTACGGATGATCCTTGGGGTTCGCACGGTCCGCACTGATGTGCTCCTTGCCCTATCCGCCCCCCCTTCCCCTTTTCGTTTGCTCCGTTATGTTATTAATCTTCGCTTGGCCACTTTTTGTGGTCCGTTCTTCATAGTTTCGGCTTTTGTGTGTGTGTGTGTGTGTGTGTGTGTGTGTGTGTGTGTGTGTGTGTGTGTGTGTGTGTGTGTGTGTGTGTGTGTGGTGTGTGTGTGTGTGTGTGTGTGTGTTTTGGACATCTCATCATGCCATAGTGGCTGGACAGATGTAACTTCTTCCTTCTTTACAAGAGTGGAGTAAAAAAGACCAGCCCAATGTTCAGGGACCCAAACCCCCAATGTGTCAAGCTATGAGTCACACCCGGCGAGCGGCCAGCTGGCGACCCACAGCCGCCGCAATGATGAAACTGACCCGACGAATGACAAAATATCCCTCCACATCTTCTTGAGCAATGATGGCTTGGTTCAAAAGCCCCTGGAGCCTCTGCAACAAGGCCAGCGCATCAGCATGCAACCCTCCCAATGTTTCAAAAGCGAAGGCTTGGAAAGCCACAGGCGGCTGCTGACGCGACAACAAGACAGCATAGCGGGTCTGCTTGTCTTGGGCAGCGCGCGCGGCGGCCCCACCCGGCACGAAGTGCAGCAAGTTGGCAACTGTGAGTGGGGAAGAGCCAACGATGTCGATATAAAGGTCACGCCCCTCCTCCCACGCATGGAGGCGGAGGTCTGCGCGACGGCGCTCCTGGCCAGGGACAGGGGTGGGAAAGGCGGGTTCCCGGGTGACCCGCTGACGAGCTGAGGTAAGGACAGCGTCCAGGCCGTTACGAACGGAGTAATGTCGGCCGACAATGGCAACATCCCCCCTGAGGTGCAGTGGACCGCGTGGTCGCCCCAGACATCCAACTCCCTCAAGCAGCACGGGCATTGGGAGCCAGGGTGGAAAATGGGGATCAAGAGCTGGTATTGAAGGCGGCAGCGGAACGACTCTGGGGGCATGGTTTGCTGCAAATGGGGAACTGGGAGAGCCAGCAGCCAATCAGACGCTCCCGGCTGTGTAAGAGATTGGAGCACAGCACGGTCGCGATCCGAGCGAGCAGGGTCATCAAGAACCTCCTGGTATGCGCGGTGAGACAAGGGTTTGGACAGCCGGGCTTGCACTTTGCTGCGGACAAAATCCGGATCCTCGAAGAGCGCCGCATCGAAATCAGGAACAAGGGCGCAGTAGTCAGCCTTGGCAGCGAGGGCAGCGGGGACAAGAGGGGCAGTGGATGTCCCCAGAAGGCGGTCCTGGAGGGGGGCTGTCTGCGTGACGGAGGCGAGATAGGCACAAGGCAGAAGGGAAGTGGCCTTAGTGACCCCTAGACCCCCCTGGGCAATAGGCAAGCCAGCCAAGGTTTGCTGCAAAGGGCCAAAACCACCACCACCAGCTGTGACAATGGATTGGAGGACCTGGGTTTGGAGCATATCAAAGGTCACCAAAGCTTGCGCAGCTGCAGCTGGCGGCATGGTCCGGGCTGTGAAAACCACCTTGCAGGTCCCAAGGCAACTGCGAAGCAAGAGAAGCTCGGCTTGGGGGTGGCGGAGAATCGGCAAACGCTGGAGCGAGGCTGCCACGGCATCAACGTGCGCCTGGGCTACGGAAGCCGCGTACTCGACTGACACGGTGACCGCTGCCCCCAACACTATCAAACCAGCACGAGTTTCATTGACGAAGCCCAGAGGGAACCCATCCAAATGCTGAGGGTTCGGGCGCGGCGACCACACACAGCACTTGTGAGGGTTGAGGCTCAAGCCATATGCTTCTTCCTTACAAGAGTGGAGTAAAAAAGACCAGCCCAATGTTCAAGGACCCAACCCCCAATGTTTCAAGCTATGAGCCACACCCGGCGAGCGGCCAGCTGGGGACCCACAGCCGCCGCAATGATGAAACTGACCCGACGAATGACAAAATATCCTTCTTCCTTGCCGAGGTAGGCGTTGGGCCCCTTCAGCATATTTGGTTCAAGCGTGTGGTCACCTTTTGGAACTCTCTGGTGGATGTCCCTGCAGACCACTTGTTTGCCCGCATTCATAGGGCCTCCAGCTACTACGGTGTTACGGCTCGGTCTCCGTCATGGGCGGCTTCTTTTCTGTACACCCTTTGACGCTTATAGGGTACCCCTATGAGGTTGATTGTCACCCCACATCCCGTTGACATGGATACCTCTTTAGCCCTCGATAGGCAGGCTAATACCCTCGATGTGCCTTCCCTCCATATTTCCCCTGGCTTAGCCCCTGCGGATCCCCAGCTATGTGCTTATGTGCGGTGGTTTGCGCACCCTACTAAGGCTCAGCGTTCCCGCCCTTTTAATCTATCTCTTGATGTTTCCAAGGTTCGGCTCTTTCTCAGGTTTCGTCTTGGTGTTCATGGCCTTCCCATTCATATGGGCCGCCGGCAGCGGCTGCCGCGTCTTGAGTGCATGTGTGATAAGTGTGGTTCCGCTGTGGGTGATGAACACCACTTTGTTTTTCACTGTCCCGCTCTTACTCCGATGCGGGACAGTTACCCCCAGTTGTTTGCTAGTCCCTCTCGGTCTCTTTGGCAGTTTATTTGGCAAGCTGACTTGCGTGCGGTTGTATCCTTCATCTCGGTTGCCTTCCAGGCTCGTGTAGACTTACGCCGGGAGCGCTGACTTGGCCGCAGCCATGTCTGTGGCTGCCCCTCCCCCCCCCCCCCCTTTTCCCCGTTTCGTTTATGCCATTGCGTGTCAAGTCTTTGTTTGGCTACCTCGTGTGGCCGCTTTTCTTTATTTCGGCTAGCATGTGTATTGTGGACACCTTATCATGCCCTCGTGGCTGGACAGATGTAATTTCTGGATGGATGGATGTAAAGAACAAGGGGGGAATTTGGGGGGGGGGGGGGTTTAGGGGCGGGGGATTTTTGATCAAGGGGGCATCTTGGAAGGGGGGGGGGGTGGGATTTTTCGGTCGACAGATTTTCAGGGGTGAGTTCTGGATGCGGGGGCTATACCACGTCAGGTAGTGAAGGTTCTTCTTCTTCTATCACTCAAACCCTCCCAATCTTTTTAGGTTCATTCTGTCAGCACAAGAGGAAGGAATTCGAAGGAAGGAAACTTTGGCTCCCTTATGGGGGGGTTGATGTATGAGTGTAAGGTTCGGGGATGGTTTTGCTTGGGGGTGGTGCGGGGGGTGTGATTTCCTCTTATGTAATTCAAACTTATTGCATCCAGAATCAGCCATTAGGGGATGGCACTAGAAATGTTTAGATTCCAGGTACACCACTGGGGCGATAATGCCCCCAGTATTCATGTATCCCTGCACACCTGTCATTACAAACCAAGAAGTCCAAAAACTCCCAAAGCTCCAGCTGAACGACCTGTTTGTGTAGCAGTGCTACTAGCACGGGGTGATGTTGGTGTGGTGATGGTGGTCGTGACTGGTGTGCGTGAGATCTAGACCAGAACATGTGTACACCCAACCTTACATGCGCTTGCATGTGAATTCAATATCCGCACACATGCCTACAGGATACATATACAGTCGCCTGCGCATGCACCGAGTGCTACGGATATGCAAGTCTATTGTCGCAAACACGCATCTACATGTCCAATTCGCTTTGCATCAGTACCCATTGGGTACATCTGGTTTCGCTTTCGTGCGATTCTGCTCAGGTCTGAAAATCTGTCTCTATATCTTACAACTCCTCGAAACCTCCATAACGCCCTGTTAAGCACGCTATATCACGGATCCAAGCGCTCAACGCTCTAGATGTGTCCAGCCGCTTTGGTTACTTTCTCCATCACCATGTCAACTAAGACGCTCTAGACGTGTCATACCGCATTGGTTACTTAATCCACCAGGTCAACTACACGCTCCAGAGGTGTCAAAGCGTATTCGTTACTTAATCCACCACAAGGTCAACTAGACGATCAAGACGTGTCACACGAACAGTGGCTACGTAATCCACCACCATGTCAACTAGAGGCTCTCGAGTCCGCGTTCTCAGGTGACATTCGGGGCGTTCCTTGGCTGGGCCCATTCCTCAGCGATCTGCCCTGCTGTCGGCCACCCCCCAAACACTTTTCCAAATGCTTTGACATCCTGCGGGGCTCCCACACCCCACCACTTTGTCCGTTAGCCCTGAAAGCCCAGAAGTCAATGGCGACGGAGGGGCGAGAGAATTCTGAGGTAAAACCCGAGTGCAAGATTGCCGTGGAAACATCTTTTGTTTTGGTGAGACGCCGGGGGAGGGGGAGGCACGCACGCTGTGTGTGTGTGTGTGTGTGTGTGTGTGTGTGTGTGTGTGTGTGTGTGTGTGTGTGTGTGTGTGTGTGTGTGTGTGTGTGTGTGTGTCTGCGTGCGTGCGTGCAAGTGTGTGTGTGTGTGTGTGTGTGTGTGTGTGTGTGTTTGCGTGCGTGCGTGCGTGCGTGTGTGTATGTGTGTGTGAGTGTGAGTGTGAGTGTGTGTGTGTGTGTGTGTGTGTGTGTGTGTGTGTGTGTGTGTGTGTGTGTGTGTGTGAGAGAGAGAGAGAGAGAGAGAGAGAGAGAGAGAGAGAGAGAGAGAGAGAGAGAGCGAGATATATATATATATATATATATATATATATATATATATATACATATATTTTGGCTGCGCGCGCGCTCGGTGTGTGCATGTGTGGGTGGGTGGGCGCGTGCGCATGTATGCATGTATGTGCATGTTGTGTGAGCGTGAGCCGAGTTTGCACGCGTGCGCGCATGTGTGTGTGTGTGTGTGTGTGTGTGTGTGTGTGTGTGTGTGTGTGTGTGTGTGTGTGTGTGTGTGTGTGTGTGTGTTGGGGGGGGGAAGGGGGGGGGGTTTTGAGTGCACGCGCATGTGCTCTCAAACGGCGCGGGGTGCAAACACGCCTCCATGTGCAAATGTACACAGCTTTCAGCCCAGAAAATGGACAGAGGATAGACAAGGGGGGGGGGGGGACAGGATCCGAAATTGGACGCTAGGACATTAAAAGCGGGGGAGGGGACTGTACCGCACAGTTGCTCTCTGGTTGCCACAGTTGGGGCATGTAGACATGGCGCTGTCCTTGTCCTGGGGAGGGATACACACTCCAAACAGATCCAATTCGCCCTTCACCATTCGGGGCTGCGTCCCACCTTATCGCTTTCAGAATCAGATCTGAGGTTCCTCATTCGATAGTTCCCCAAAACCTCTAGATGTACCTTTCTCGATAGTTCCCCAAAACCTCTAT
>KV908630.1:40315-45315 GCA_002005505.1 Botryococcus braunii
CAATGCTATAAAATCATTCATCTCATTGCACAGTAAGGTAGACCGACCAATTACTCCCTGAACAGGTTCCTTCGTCCGGCTTATCTCCTTACCCCAGGTTTGATTATGTGGCAAATTCTGAGCATGAATGACTGGGAACTCAAAACAAAGCTTAAGGGAAATGATGGACCACTTACAGCATAAGTTATGACGACTCGTACTCCCGAGAGGCTGTGTTTGACTTGGAATCAGGGCAACAGTCCACAGCAAATACGTGTATTACACCCTTAGTTTGACTTGAAGGCTACTTAACAAAAGTTTAAAAGTATTCATAGTCTCAGATATGTGCAATTGTTCTCACACGCAGACCCGGCGCCAGTCTTCGTCTCGAAGTCAAAGCGAAGGCACAGTCTCCGACTGAGAAAGACATAAACCAATCTTAGACGCTTTTATTGCAGGAACGCCAATAATAAAAACAACGGTTGCATTGGATCAAAAATGAGTTTCCATGGCAGATCTGCGCAGAACTTATACATCCAACATCACGCTCTCATCAGGTGGGCGATCACGTGAAACACATGGTCCCTCTGGGGAAAGAAATGTGAAAGGAACATTGTTTGGGGGGGGGGGGGGGGGGTTGCATGATGATGCGCTGGTCTTGTTGAAGAGACTCCAGGGGCAGTTGAACCAGGCCGTCATTGCAAAAGCAGATGTGGAGGGGCATTCTGTCATGCCTTGGGTCAGTTTCATTACGTCAGGTAGAAGAGAAGTATATATCAGTCACATTCTTGCTGCCCGCTGTGGACGCTGGCTGGCTGCTCGCCGGGTGTGACTTTGTTGCTGGAAACATTTGTGTTTGGGTCGTTGACACTGGGCACGAGCTGGTCTCTTCTATCCCACTCTGCTTCAGGAAACAAAATTTCACCTGTCCAGCCCACTGGGAATGCTGGTATATGCCAAACGAATGGACTACTGTTAATATGAGATGCAACCGGACATCCGGCATAGATGGACTACCGGTAAATACCTTGCTGTGAACTACAGGAACTGCCACATATGAACACGGAAATCACTGATGCAGCTTGAGACAGCTATAGGTTTTCAGGATTCATTTCGCAGATATTTCAAGGCCGCTGATTGAAGCGCGATTTGAAGCCCGGTGTAACCATGTTGCAGTATCTGTGGCGTCACCCCACAAGGCCAAGGAACATGGCATCATAATAAGGGTTACACATGGTCGATTAATTTTTGCGACATTAGTACCGGGCATATCGTTGTTGCGCGTCAACTTGCTTTCCTTCATTTTCTCTTCCTTTGCTGGACAGAATTGGACAATCCCTTTGTGAAGTGCAGCTCCATTTGTCGTAGTGCACCCCCTCGCATGTGCAGCTCCATTTTACGTGGGCAGCTTCTTTTTTGAATTAAGAGTGAAGCCCATTCTAACCGCATACCATAAATCCATCATGCAGGGACGCGGAATCTAGGGGCCAAATATTAAAGGTGATAATGAGAGGGAAAGAGACAGAAAGAGAGAGAGAGAGAGAGAGCGAGAGAGAGAGAGAGAGAGAGAGAGAGAGAGAGAGAGAGAGAGAGAGAGGGGGGGGGGGGAAGAATAAGGGGCGGGGGAAGTTTGGGGGGGGGGGGAAGGAGCTTCTTTGTACATGTGCAGTTACCACTCTTGCATGTGCAAATTGTGTTTCTGCCTTGCCGTATTTGTTCCAAATACCAGATTGATCAAGGCAAAGATAAGGCAGAAAAAATGCGAGTGGGTGTTCCAGTGGGAACATACTTGATAGTGTGATGTAGCCAGTCTGACGGCCATTGACGGTCTTCAACGTGTCCTCTCCTTGTCAAACTCCATCTACACTATGAACTGCGCGAAAAGTAATTCGACGGGATCATCTTGTGGGGGAAGTTTCACAAGGAGAGTTTGAATTGACATTTGCTTGGAGCTTGGAACACATGTACTTTACGATAAGGGGAAATCGCAACCCCCTCACCGCGAAAACCCTACAACCCTAGAATCGAACATCAACACCCCCACAAGCGAGCCGCACCGCCAATTGCCGATCAACAGGGAATACATGTGCTTGGAGTTTGGAATAAGAGCCGCTACAGCTTTACCAGGATGTTGTTTTTAGAATAAAGAGTGAAGCCTATCCTAACCGCACACCATAAATCCGGCATGCGGGTACGTGTTACTGTACCTGACATGAGGATCATCTGCCGTCCATTGCGGAATTAAGTCGGTCCAGTTGACGAACAACACATACCAAGGTGTCATAGCTTATACTATATTAGTACGACACTCGCACTATCGTCTGCAGCACTTGTCCAGCCAGAAGAGGCTAATGGACCGCATGACCATGGAAAAGTAAAGGAAATAGACGGCATTACATGGAGCTCTCGCAGCAAGGGACGTAAATGTGGGTTGTGGGGGCTTCCACGGTGCTTGCCTCAAACAACAGTTATATACAATGTACAAGAACGCCATCTTGCTGTCTTCCGAGACGACTTCATGGTAGCGGATGGTTTTTTGCCCTTTCCTCCGGGATTCTTGTCGTAATTGTAATGCACTACAACATATTTGATAGACTAGATTATGTGTACCGTGCTTGTTATCTGGCCACGGTTGCTGGATTCGTTTCTCGTTTGCTTTCAATGCAACTGTTTCTACTAGTTCTCGTGACATAAACCTTGGCATTGTACAGCCGTCCGGTGTTCGTTTGTAGAAATACCGGAACTTGTACTGTGTACGCGGGAGACGCTTCCACGTCGACACATCTTTGCCGATGTCCCCCCCTAAGCACCGGGATGTGTCGGGGTGTGTGTCTTGGCTCCGGCCTCCGTGGGAGGAATTCGCGCAAACAGACAACTCAGATGCCATCAACACAAGTCCCTTGTATGTAAATCTCATGGAGTCCGTAAGCTTACAGAGGTTCGTTAACAGAGAGAATAGTTCAGGGCAGTATCGCCGGCTTCCGAGTTTCGTGGGACTTTACTAGACCTTCGCTTTCCTCATTGCAGGGACGCTATGCCCATAGAACTTGTCACGAATACTTGTCTCGGCTTTTGTGCCAGTAAGAGAGCGGAGGCCTTTGAAGTTCGTAAACTGTTCGGAAGCCTGATCTCGTGTTAACGAGACACACAGTGCCCGGGCCTTTCATTTGGAGGCACCGCGCTGAACTCCTTGCACGTTCCCTACCCAACCCTTCTTTTGAGCCTTGGTCTTTGCGACGGCGATATTGCAAGCAACGGAACTCCGCCTGTACGGCATATGGCGGACGTGCCGCCGGTAATATTTTTTGGTCATCTTTCGAAATTCCAGGTTGGTCGATCGTCAGCATGCTCGTTAGGGTCGGCAGGGCGTCATGACCTATTCAGTTTGTTTTCGTTTAGATAAGACGTTAACGGGACGATTTTGATTTGAGGCCTTATATGAATGGGCTTTCGATAGAAATAGCTGCTCCAGGATCGTAAGGCTGAGGTTGTGTAGTTCCTGCCAGGTCGGATCCCGAACCTGGGATAGGCTCTTGATTGCAGATCAACCTGAGGAGACACTTCATTGGGCAGAAGTACTGATATTCGGCACATTTTCCGTATCTGATTGTATCTCGGGCCTCATTTTAGCTGTTTGTAGGGGGGTCCCTCTGGGATGGAGCGGCGTCTTACTGCTGCGGGAATCATTGTAGCGGGGATCGTCTCTGCAGCTGTGGTTGTTGGATTATTGGCAGTTTTTTCACCTGTGTTGCTGGTTTGCGAGCTGGTGTGGATTATCGTCTGCTATGCGCTGAGGTGAGAAACGAACCCAAAGGTTCCTTCGGGTGGTATCTGCTGATCTGTGCCTGTAGTTTGGGTATAATTGATACATTTAAACAATCAACATAGTGTGCATGAATAACGGTGGTTTGGGGTATGGATGACGAATTTCCTTTTGCGTGTCTGATCCAATACGGTCGTCGCCGCGAACAGAGTATTTGTGGCGATCTGGTCGATGGATTGCAGTCAGCTGATCAAAATGAAGTTGTTTAGTTCTTTAAATGCAGATCTGGAGCTTTGCATTCCTGTGGAGCGGGGAGGGGTTAGTACTCCGATTGTTAGTCCTCGGAAGGGTCTGAATTAGAGGCTTCCCTTCATGTGCCCAGGCAGCATTCCTGCTTATTGACTTTTGAGACTTCTGTGAATTGTAAAATGGTAGCGTCCGCAGTCGTTGCTTGTATGTGGGGCATTCCTGCTCCTTTATGTTGAATGCTAGGTGTCCTCCAGGGGGCTTCTGTGCTCCTCAACTCATCAGCTGGTCGTGTTGTCTTTCCCCGCATTTCAAATGTAGAAAGCGATCAGCAGGCAGAGTTCCTACTGCCTGAGAATTGGTCCGTAACTGCCATGTGTGTGCTGGCTGGAAGCTGTGGATGGGTTGACCCACAGGAGGGCTGGTTGCAATGCAGGTATCCACACGTAACCAAATCTCTGTCCCCAACGCCTGTCACAGACATCAAAGGGGATCTTCTATGGCGGAGGATCATGCGATTAGCAGATGTTACCTCCCTGGACACTTTCGTCAGCGGCTGGTTTCACGATGCGCCCTTCCATATGATTCGACGAGGCAACATGGAAGACTTCATCGGTTACGGATTCTACTACAAGAGGTTTCCGGAGCTGGATCCTAAGGTGCAGCAACTCAACAAGAGCTTTGAATTCAAGTCTGGAACTTGTGAAGGTCAAGTAAATAGAAAAAGGGGGGGGGGGGGGGGAGGAGCTTCGTTTACTGCAACCGGTTGGCTCTGCTGCTTTCAGCTTACTTGGGCCAGTAAGACGAGCCCAGGGTGCTCCGAACGGGAGACAGGGAGTCGAGAGGAAACACGACCTTTTGCTAAAGTGCATCCGAGCACCATTCTTCCTGCGCTGTGTGTACATGGTTGGGGGGACGGGAGGGCAAGGAGGCACTGGAACAGGGGGGCTATCACATTTATATTGCAATATCTTTTTATGTGAGCGAGACCCTGGTTCTCCCTCCTGACCAA
>KV908630.1:50315-55315 GCA_002005505.1 Botryococcus braunii
TGGAAGGCCCAGCATGTGTGTGCTTCATCCTCGGTTGCTGTGATTAAGGACAGTTGCCCTAATGAGGTACAGTACTGCTGTTCAGGAGTTGTCTTAGGCCATGGCAGGAAGCTGGGGGCCCTCCGGAGCCTGCTCCCCTGTCTGTATGGGGCCAAGTGTGTGTGATGGAGTCTGAAGAGCCCCGTCCGAGGCCCCGCTTTTCAACGTGCCCCTTCTGATCGCTTGCTGGGACGTCTTTGACTTGTAGTCTGTGCAGCGGCGTGTGCCCACATGGGCCTCCCTGAAATATATTAGGAAGAGACCGTCCAGTTTTTACTCTGTCGTGCAGGTAAGTACGGCCATGCACGGCGGTACACGGAAGAGTTTTTGACCTGGGAGGATTCAGACGTGAGAAATGAGAAAGGGGTTCTTAGCTCAACGCATATCCTGGTGGGGCTTCTAAGAGGTGTTTCGTGACCACGTGTCACATGTCTTGGGGGGCGTGCTTGGGAGTATCACGTGGCACAGTTTCCACATGGTATGGCGGGTGCGTGAAAGTAGCGTTGTGTGACGGATGCGTCGTGTGTTGCATAGATCGTGAAGACCTGTTCGTTGTGTGACGTGAGAGTTGTGTTGGATGAGTTAGCGTTGGATCGCTATCAAGCAGTATTGCCTTGCAAGTATGGCTCAGGAAACACAGAGTGTGCGGGCATCTTGCATGACAAGGTGCTCACCACAGTTTTGGAGTTCAGTCTTAGCTCTGTTTGTCGGCTTGGTGTTGGAGCCCGCCAGGCTCTTAAGGAGCCCGGGGGACTTATTGTCCCTGCATCAGATCAGGCAATGGTTCAGAAGCAGGGTCTGGGGATATAGCGTTCTCGAGAAGCAAATTTGCTTGTCAGGCCAGGGGTCAAGGCACCACCGAGGGTCTGTTTCTTGTACAGTCAAGTTCTTTTCGCCCTTCTGCGTGCACGCGCGTTCGAGACATGCTTCCAGGAAGGTCGTACCAGCAGAGATTGCTGACTGATATGCCTTGCAATTGCTTATAGTAATTAAACGGGGACAGCTCCATGGCTAAGCGCGTTGTGTGGGTGCCTCCACAATCCGCACACGCACACCATTGGGGGGTGTTTCTGACCCGAGATTCTTTCTTTATAAATACGCATCACGCGAGATCCTTTTTCATGAATACGCATCAGCTGCAGGGCAGTGATGGCTTGCTACCATTTTTAGAATAAACGTGTAAAAGTGTGCGTCACGCGGTACACTTGGAGGGATGGACGTGCTACGTTAATCGAGAAAATCGTGTAAAGTGTGTGAATGGCTTGCTGCCTCAATTGTTGGCAGCTGAGTGGGAGGGAACCCCTAGGAAAAACAATAAGTTGAAAATATGGACAGCATTAGTTATTTTCCCCCTGAAAAGTCTTCAGTTGTCGGGAAAGAATTCGCTTTCTCCTTGTAGGTAGAACCAGAATTAGAAATGTTTGTTTATATTAAATGTTCGAGGCGTCAGAAAGGACAGTGGTAGGAGCCCAAGCTTTGGCCGAAAAAGGATGTCAGATCCTGGCTTTTATGTCCGAGATCCTGCCTTGCGTCCAATTAGCCGACATGTGATTGGCTATTGACATGGGTGGCAGTCCTGGGTGCTTTGGCTTGCCAGTCCAGGCCATCCTTAGTTTGCATGGCCATGCTGCGACAGGTCCTCAATAAATTTGGACTGGCTTAAGTGCGCTTCAGGCGGAAGATGCATCCTGCCCTGACCACCACATGTTGCAAGGGTCAGTCTGCAGCCGAATTTGGTGTTGGTGTTATATGGTGTGGCATGTATTAAGCGGGCCCTCATTGTCACAGGAGGTGTCCGAAGCTTTTTCCTTAAGGGGCAGTGTTTTCGAAGTGCCGTTTGTGTATGTGACTGTGGGTGTTTTCGTTTGTGTCCCTCGTCAGCAGACAGCGAGTTTACGTCAGCTGCAGTTTGAGATCTAGGGATGAATTTGTGTATTTGACTGCGGTCTTGACTGCTGCTGCTGCGTTTTGACTGATGTGTTGTCATGCGCAAGCATATATGGGGATTGATGTTGCTCAAGCAGGTCATAGGGCGCCGAGGTGGGGCGTGCAGTGCAGGCCATATTCAGCCATTTTGGCGATTGCAAGCGTTACAAGCGAATGAAGGCGGTATGGGGATTGATGAGGCTCCAAGCTGACATAGGGGGCAGTGGAGGGGCGTGCAGAGCAGGCCATATTCAGCCATTCTGGCGATTGCAAGCGTTTTAAGCGAGTGCAAGCACTACAGGCGTCTGTGTGCTTGTCTATGAAGTAGTTGCTGTTAGTTTGTAGAGGCCATTTGGGCGAGAACAGGCGGCACTGGAGTCATTTGGGCGATATCCCCACCATGCAAATGTGCTATTACAACTGTTCACGTGTGGGTCATCTTTTGCAATGGTGTGGGCACCACATGTGTGCCAAAGTGGAGTTCTCTAGATCTGGCTTGCAAGGGTTATATGGATGCCCGCAATCCGTTTTGATTGCATCACCACAGCCAACTGTTTCCAGCTTGTGTTGTGGGCTTCCAATGTTGAAGATGTCTGCTGAAAATTCGTGTGTCACACTGTCGCGTCTCGCAGACTCGGTAACGCTCTGTGCTGAGCTATATAGCTAGTGTCACATGCATGAAGCTCCCGCCGCATCATTTGCACTTAAAATCGCTGTGGAAGTCCCCCGCGTGAAGACGTCCAACCCTCGTGGCTCGGCCAGCTGGGAATGTGTGGTTTTGGGCGTTAGGAACACCTACAAAGAGCTTCGCGGGCCTGATTTATGTGCTTTTGCATTTGATACCACACCATTTTTAAATTGGGAAGAGTGTATGGGGCTCTGTTGCTGGATTGTGTATAGCGTTCGTGTTTGGTTTGGTCGTACTTTTAGTTTTGTTTGGCAGTGTGTTTTGGAAGGGCAGGTATTGCTCACGTGGTTGAGGTCACGTGCAGCCAGTTCAGTAAATAAAGTGACCATGACAAGGGCACCGTGTACATACAAATTCTACCTTTTTGGAACCGAGCCAAAACTCCATCGAGCATTTTCAGTAGAGACGTTAGTGGCCACGAATTTTGTGCAACGTGGTCCTTTAGTTCAAGTATTAGTTTTGGGGTGGGTGTTAGTGTCACAGGTTGTTTCGTCCAATTGTTGGGTTAGAAGCAAGAAGCCAACGCGGCTTTGTTTTGATATTTTGTTCCTCATTGGGCAGCTCCAAGGACTTCCAAAATCGAGTCTCTAGATTCACGCAGTTCCAGGTCTCCACACTTGCGGCCGTGATGGCACAACCGGGGTAGCGTATCCTTCCTACCTTTGTGCATGCCCGTAGGGGAATTCCTGAAAATCGATGGCACAATGTGGCTTTCACGAGGGTGGTTATTGTTGGTTAATTAAAGCAGAATGCATGTTCCCATGCTCCCCCTGGTCATCACTCTGGGGATGCGGCACCTCAGCCGGTTTACAATGCGCAAGGTACATGCTTATGTACACATACATCATGTATGATACATATGTCATGTACGATACATTTGTACGCATACGTCATGTATGATACATCATGTATCATTAAGAGAGAGGAGTGAAGCGAAGGCCCGTCTCGTGATAAGGAGCAAGACAAGGGGAGCTGCCACGACATGGCGTGTCAATCCAAAATTCAGTTGAAAAACAGTCATGGCGGTTGGTATTTGGAGGAATTTGTACCAGGTATTTCCCCTAGGGGTCCATCGAGTGTTGACCTCACTCCATTCCCCTGTGCTTACAGGCAGCATTGCTCACAGAATGCGTTTGTGCTTCTGCCCAGGAGGTGCGGGACTTCCAGGACTAGTACGTGTACAGCAGGTGCGGGACAAGTACGTCCACCTGTGCCTAGTCTTGGGTTCTGTTTAGTTTTGTGCGTGTACATGCTGCATCGACTGGCCAGAATCAGCAATGAACCTGTTTCTGGGTGGTCTCTGTAGTTGTTATGTAGGTGGTCCTTCCCGGCATTTCATGTTTTAGAATTTCATGACTGTTCATGGAAGCGGGGCAGAGACATGTTACTTGGATCGTGCCTCGTGCCCTCTGCGAGCCAGTAGGGTACATATATAGAGCGAAAGGAGAGTGTGGAATTAGGGATTTTGTTAGGCCGTAGTTCAAGTACATATATGAAGGCACGCAACATGATTGAGGTGTTGAAATATGTAAACTGAGTTAATTTGTGATGAAGCGTGAAGTGTCGATAGGAGAAGGTAGTTTGCCCCCCCCCCTTCTCTCTGTCTGTCTCTCTCTCTCTCTCTCTCTCTCTCTCTCTCTCTCTCTCTCTCTCTCTCTCTCTCTCTCTCTCTCTCTCTCTCTCTCTCTCTCTCTCTCTCTCTCTCTCTCTCTCTCTCTCTCTCTCTCTCTCTCTCTCTCTCTCCCCCTCTCTCTCTCTCTCTCTCTCTCTCTCTCTATCTCTCTCTCCCCCCCCTCCCCCTGGGTTTTTTTGGGGCCCCCTCCCGGATCCAATCCTACGATATGTGCGAGTGTTTATTTCCCTTCATAGCGTGAGTGTGCCGTAAGGCCCCCCTCCCCCCGGCGAAGCGCCTAATTAGTGGCTTCGCAGGATATTCTGGCTTTTTCTAGATGTGTGCTTTATCCTTTAACATGCTTCTACATGAAATGTTTGGACTTGAGTATGAACAAGTCCAGGAAAGTGAAGGATACTCAGTCACATTGATCGTGGAACACCAGACCAACAGCAGGATTCCCCTCGGGCGTCTCATCCACATGATTCGCAGCAAACAAACTGAAGAAGGGCTAATTCAGCGACATCAGTTATACAGGAGGGCGTAAGTTCGTCAGACCTTCTAGGAAAAGTGTTAGGATAGGCTTCACCTTTTGTATAAAAAAGTGTAAAGTGTGCATGACCTGGCACACGTGGAGAAATTATGTAAAAACCACAAATCCTCCCCGTTCCCCCCTTCCAAGGGCATGAAGAAGCGGTACGGCGGTACAGCGGAAAAAGCTCACCGTACCGGTAA
>KV908630.1:60315-117815 GCA_002005505.1 Botryococcus braunii
CTGTTTGTTTTAGCCCATTGGAGGGAGGGAGGGAGTCTTGAGATCAACCAATAGAGATCTAATACCACATCGATATCGAAGTTGATTGGTCGTTCAACCCTTGTTCTGCCACGCCAGTGTGTTGTCGCGGATTAATACAGAGAACATGCCTTGATTTCCTCTAAGTCGCCTTTCCGTGTATCAGTTTTTATGCAGCTCCTTTGCGTGTATAAGTTTTTATGCACCTTTTGCCACGCGCCTTCCATTTTATAACATGGCCAGCGTCTAGGCTGCTGAGTTGGGGTGTTTTGTTAAATAATGGGATTTTTGTGTGAGAACGACCTCACACGAGTGTGGCCCGTACGACCGCACCCTCGCAACCTTCTCACGTGCATCATTATCATAACGTAATTCGGTAAGGACGTACGACTAATGCAAGACCACTACATTGTTATCGTTGCATCCTCAATGGCTGTTGTAAGGGCGTTGGGGTAGTAAAACTCTCACCCATTTCCCTTTCTTAGAGGGTTCATACATGTGTGAAGTGGTGTATTGCTTAGACCCGGTTTGTTGTTGATTTCTCGCTTTTTTGGACGGGGTGAATTCAACGCTTTCCCCATAAGGTTATATTATTTATCACAAAGTTATGTCACCGTGCTAACTCCAAATTATTATCAATCTTTCAGTGAGAGCACAAAGAGACCGGTTTCAAAGCAAGATGCTATTTAGTAAACGTTTGATAAATGGGCCCGGTTTTGCAAGCAAAGGCGAGTTTCACAATTACTAACGATACTGCAAGTTCTGCAAGACAAACAACAAACGATAGAACAGCCTTGTATCGCCAGGGGAGGCGGACAGAAGCGCAATTTTCGTGGGCGGAGACTGTTACACGTTCTCACACTTGTGCGGTTATATTGTAAAGAGTGGGGCGGGAGGCTCGCCCCTAATATACTTCCCATTGTTGTAAATCGTACAACTTCTCAGGCCGTATTAACACATGCCCCCGACCTGACCAGGTACGGTTGAAGCACTGCTAGGACTCCGGATCCGGCGATGTAACACTGCTAGGACTATGGCGATGTAATTGCATGGCATCTACCCGGTAGCAAGGGACCCCATAATAACCGTCGCTCTGAATGAAATCACCCGAATCCACCGCTTAGCCCCACTCCCGTAGCCGTCACGGGGTTCTTCCATATGATTGGAGTGGACCTTAAGGGTCCCATGGACAACCCTATGGGGCGAGAGAAAGTTTACATTGCCAGAGCAATAAACTACCTCACCAAGTAGGTGGAGGCGAAGATCAACCGAAACAAGGAGGCCAAGACCACCGCAAAATTCTTTAAAGAAGAGATGCTGGCGCGGCACGGCTGTCCCCAGATCTAGATTCTGATCACCGACAATGGCCAAGCGTGGCAAGGAGCATTTCAGGCTTTGATGGACCAATGCTTCACAGAAGTAAGAAAAACCAACCGGGTACCCCTATCATCCCCAAGCTAATGGTCTAGTGGTGAGATTCCATGGCACGTCGAATGAGAAGCTCCGGCAAGCCGCATGTAACGTACTTCCGGATACGTCCTCCCATAGGATACGGGTAACACGTGGTCTTTGAGCACGTGAGGGTTACCGCCCTTTGACGGTGCATACGGCACGGTGTGCACTTCTGTGAGGTCATTCTCACACGGGTTTGGATTGGATGTTGTGTTTGGATCTTGTAGCGTTAACTAAGCGGAAGAGGTTTTTATGAGACAGTGAGACGTTCGTGGTGTGCGACGAAAGAGTGTTACATGATTGATTCGCAAGCGTACTCTTAAACCCAGGGTGGATTGAATTATACTGTACTGCCACAGACGCGTAGTCGGGCAACCGAGCGAACTACTTGAGCGAGGTTGTACTGCGAATCCAGATCACATGGCAAGTCAAAGAGCAATGCCAAGGACCATACTAGAGCATTATACCCTAGGAAATGCTACATGCCCTCCCCCTTGGCATAAGCTATGAGATGTTGTTTATGGCAATGGGGCCACAAACGTAAGACAGGTCAGACAAACGTAAGACCCTGCTTACTGTAACTATAGACAATCACACCTCCTATAGTTACAGATCTTGTATCTAGCCCGTATCTTCGTGAATTTCTCATATCATTACATATTCTGGTGTCGGCGAAACAATCTTTGGAGGTTGAGGCTGTGGTGGTCCGTGAGCCTTCCTTGCCCGTGCGGGTGTGGTGGTTCGAGGCCCGTTGGCCTGACTTAATGTTAAGATTGGGAGGGTAGGCGAGATCTTTACATCGACGTCGTCGGCACTTCCCCGCTTGCGCCGTCCTACTTCCGCAGGGGCGCCGGGTTTGTGCCTGGTGGAGCTGCTGCCCCGCAGCAGCTCCACCAGGCTGCTGCGGGGCAGCCGCTGGCGAGCTTGCATCGTACCCGGATGTCTTAATCAGGCAGCCGCCTCGGGTGGTCTTCCGTCCCTTCTCCTTTGAAACTCTTGGAGGGTTGGGGGCTGCGGCAGAGGAGCTTCTGTCGAGGCTTCAGGGCAACCACAGCCTGGTTGACGAGGCCGTGGTTGCCTATGAGAATTTGGTGTGGTTCTCAGTACATCGTAGGGTTAGTTTCGTGATGCGCGGGCGGTTGGGCGGCAGCTGACGACGCGCCTCCGTTGTGGCGGGTAGTCTTTAGTTTCTAGGGCTAGGGGTGGGGGGGGGGGAGTTTATGGGCTTTTGGGGTTTGATTTCCTCTTATTGTAATCCAAATTCGTTCCGATATCGAGAAATATGTGGAACGAAGTTGAACGCGACCCGGAACGATTTCCCTTGTGACGGGTAGTCTTCACTTTCTAGGGCTAGGGGTGGGGGGGTTTTTGTGGGCTTTTGGGGTTTGATTTCCTCTTATTGTAAAAACTCAGCCCTCGTCGCCGATACCAAGTGTAACGAGAATCCAACCCTCGACTGGCCAGTCGGTATGGGAACAGCGTAACATCTCGAAAGAGGTACGATCCAGGTATTCGTTGGAATTCTAAGCGGCTTATGTACCCGAGCCGGACCGGGGTTGCGGCCCGATCCGCTCGCACCTTACAAAGTGCAAAGTGCAATAGGAAGTATAATTAGGCGTTGCTTATAAGCTTATGGCATGCGTCAACACCGGCAACGACATTATGTAATATTCTTGCAAAGGATGGCCGTGCACCGACGAAAAGTGCTAGTATGGTCCGTACCCCATACCATATACTGTGCGAGCCTACGAGGCTACACCCAGTACCAATGTACCGCCCGGCACGTGCAGGGACGAGCCCCGGCACCGTCTGCCTACTGGCGCGCTACATTCTCCCCCTCCTAGGTGACCAAGCTCCTGCGAGGTCCTAAGACGAGATGTCTAGAGAGTTGCTTTTATGCCTTATGTGAGAAGACACCCTAGAGAACGCCTCGTGGAACTTGTAGCGCAACCATCAGCTAAAGGCCGTCATCATATGGTCACTCCCCTATGGGGTACACAGCTCTCACCTCCCAACGTAAGCCTCATCTCTCTTTCCCTTCTCACTATCCAGCGTAAGCTTCCTCTCTCCCTCTCTCCTCCCCCCAACGACACGTTGCCCACCACGAGGCCCACGTGGTGAACGGGTCTATGGACCAATGCCAGGCAAGGAGCAGAGGCAACTGGGCCAGGCAGACAAAAGAAGTGTCTAATGTGCCGCAACACAAAAGACCAAGTCCTTCATTAAGCAATGATGGAAGCAAAACCAGCATGCAAAGCTCGATCCACATGTATGGCATTGTCCAAAGGCCCCATAAATGCACTACTAAGCCAACCGAGCACTAAAAGAGCCTTTCAAAATAGAAAGTATTTGCAGCTCCATGCTACTCGGCGCCAATCAACAAAGCAAGACCTCGTCATATCCGTGTATGATCGGCATCCGGAAAAGTTGACACTTTACCACCGAAATCCCAACGATATGCTCGAAACACCAAAGTTTCATTAAGTCAATGCAAGTTGAAAAACAATTGCAAAGGATTAGCAACCCAAAGCAAACCAAACGAGGGGAAGCGCACACTCACCATCGTGAAGTGCCACCTTCCTCCCCCACCGTCCCCACGGAAACGGCGGAGCCAAACGCCATTAGAAAGATTACAGAAAAATCCGAACTTTCTTGCTTGGATCCACACACCAAGCTTGGCGTCGACCTTCGCAGGCCAGAACCATCCCGGTCATCCGAACTTATATGGGTGCGAAGAACGGATTCTCCCAACCAAAGTCCGTGAAGTTGATACCAAGGTGTTGTTGATCCTTCGATCTAGTGGGAAACAACCCAAATAGGACGACAGGCAGCAACGAAGACACACTCTTAATTAAGCATCGACACCATCCGCAAGACACACTTAAGCGTCAAGCGGGATCAACAACCAACATCGCAAGTCCACCGACTTGGATATGGGCCACTAAAATGTAATACTCTTGCAAAGGATGGCCGTGCACCGACGAAAAGTGCTAGTATGGTCCGTACACCATACCATATACTGTGCGAGCATACGAGGCTACACCCAGTACCAATGTACCGCCCGGCACGTGCAGGGACGAGCCCGGGCAACGTCTGCCTACCGGCGCGCTACACATTACCGTTGTAAACAACGGTTGTAGTGGGCAACTGGTGTGACAATAACCAGGGTTTACGTTACCTTGCCCTGGAAATTCCTGCAAGTCGTTCCATAGCACGTATTGTCCGTTGTCTTTTCGTGGCATTGATTCCTTCAGACGCTTCAAGACGTACTTCTTCCATGGAGTTTTGGTGGTTAATTTTTTCTCACCACGCTTTGGAGCTTCAACTGAATCATCTCCAGAGTCAGACTCATTCACAGGGGTCCTAACCGTGCAGTAAACCTTCAATTTTCGGGTTGTCACGCCCCCTTGCACCTTGCTGCCCTCTATGGGCTGTGCAGACCTGGCTTCAGTTAGCATGCCCGCATGGGTTAAAGCAACGCCGTGTTCATCCTTAATAGTTTAGTCACTGATTGCACTTTGCGACTTGTTAAGGGAGGTAGGGAGGTAGTATTTCTTGCAACAAGAAGCAAAATCACACCCGACAACTACGTCAGCCCAGGTGTCCCCTCCTCCCCTTGCAAGTGTTTCGAGCAAAGCCGCACATGCAGTTGCAGCCTATCGACTAAACCCCTGGCAGGCGCGCGAGGATGCATGCAAGGGACCCCACGTAGTCACTTAACCCGGATCCGTTATAGGTCCCACCAGTTAGCCGCAGAGGGTGGCTTTAAGCTGGGTTTTGACTCCGCGGCGCATTTTGCCGAAGTTCAGGCGCAATCGACGGCGAGAATGGAATACGTGTCGCGCGTGTGGCAATTTTATTCAATCTTTCATTGCCGTGGAGCTCGACAAAAGATTCTTCCATCGGTCGTACTGAGGACCACGTGGATTTTGTCGCCTCCGGCTGAGACGAAGCTCGCCGCCCGCGTCCGGCCCCGTGTCTTGTGGCGTGTATTTTGTCGTTTTTGCAGGTCCAGCCCCGCGTCCTGCCTCGTGTCATGTGCCGTGTGCTTTGCCGTGTTGCCTTGTCCAGCCCCGCGTTCCCTATGCCGCAGCGACAAGCCTGCACTCACCTCATTCCGTGGTTGCTGTCTTCATTCTTGCTTGCTGCTTGCATGCGACTTTATCCTCTTCATTTTCTTTTTGCATGTCATGGCGTCGCCAGAAGTTGGTCGTCCTCTTTCTGCAGGTCCGCCCTCACGTGTGCTTGGGCCTCTACCGCTCTGTTGTCGCCTATTCTTCATGATCTCGTGTTGCGAATTTTATGTCCGGATCTTCTCATGCTGTTTGTCGATGTTTCCTTTCTTTTAGGTTTGCCTGCCGCTCGGGATATGGATAAACCTGCAGGGTAGCTTGGTACACCAGGTGTGCCTTGGCCTTGACCGCTGTGTTGTCGCCTGTTCTTAAAGATGTCGTGTAGCGAGGAATTTTATGGCCTGTTCTCTCATGCTGTTTCTGGACCTTTCCTTTCTTGCAGGTGCGCCTGCCGCTGAGGATATGGATAAGCCTTCAGGCCTGCCTCGGACACCAGGTGTGCCGATAGGATGTACCATGCATGTTGTCGTCTGTTGGTTTCTACGTTTTTCAGTTTTGGACTTTCCTGTGTACGGGGGTTGTGGTCCTTTTACAACCAGGAATTCCATGCGTCTTCCAGTATCCTGCACTGCCCCAACCGGTAGTGCGTCGTTTCTGCTGTCATTTTCTGCTGTCGTTTTCTACTGTCGTTTGCCCGCTTGTTTTTGTGTTTTGTTGCCTGTACCCACTGCTTCCCTCTATGCCCATTGTGTGCAGGCCGTTTGGGATGCGTGTCTTGTCTTCCGGCCAGTCCTGCCAGGGACCTTTGCGGCTCGTGCATCTCGTTAATTCAGGATTTCCCTCTGTTTACGCCTTTGAAGGATTACGGCACTGCTGCCTCTGTCCTGCAACCTACCCTTTCGTCCAGGTAGAGTGTGGAGGATAAACTGTCCTGCAGTCTCAGGCATCTAGTAGGCCAACCTCACTCTTCCTTCTTTTGTATAATATTCCACTTTCACTGCTGTGCAAGGTATCAGACATCGCCCTCCCCAGTTTGGCGGTCAACAAGGAGCAGACAGAGGCGTATGTCATCGCCGTGCCAGCCAGGTTTGTGACTGCTTTTGTCATGCACATCGGGTTCATCTCCATGTTCGTGTTGTCTTCTCCCTCCCCTTGGAATTTCTGTTTTCCCCCACACCTGTTAGTTGTTTATGCAATACCTTATTTTTTTCTCCTTGTGTCCTTTCAGGCTCTGTAGTAAGCAGTCAGTCGCCAATGCTCGCGCCTCCAAGCGCTTGCGTGCTTCCCCTGGCCAGGGCGCGAAGGCTTCGAAAGCACCGTGATGGCCACCCTCGTCCTGCGGGTCTGCCCCCTTCCTCCCCCTTGTGTTTCCCCATAATCTGTGTGGCCTGTATTCTTGTGTTGTGTGTTCGTTGCCCCTGTTTCTGCAGATGCCCAACCCCATGCTGCCCGCACGGTCTGTGCATACTCATGTTTCGCGCGCGCGCGCGCGCGCGCGTGTGTGTGTGTGTGTGTGTGTGTGTGTGTGTGTGTGTGTGTGTGTGTGTGTGTGTGTGTGTGTGTGTGTGTGTGTGGGTGGGTGGGTATGTCTTTCTTACGTGCAACCTCTGCCGCTTCTAAGTCGTATCCTACTCTGTTTCAGACTGGGAAGGGTTGGGATTGCTGGTGGTTGTAGCCTGTACTTTTTACTTTGGTATACGTATTGTATACACTTCTCTTGTCTATTCACGCTTTTTCGTCCCGACCCACTGGTTTTCCAGTGCACAGGTTGGGCAACCTTTCCATTTTGCCCACACGCTGTACATGTATCCAAGTTTGTGTGTCTCTGTCTGCACGCGCATGCGTGTTCGCGGCCTTATGTGTGTGTTTGTAAGTCGTATCGTACTCGGTGTGTCAGACTGGGAAGGGTTGGGATTGCTGGTGGTTGTAGCCCGTACTTTTTGCTTTGGTATACGTATTGTATACCCTTCTCTTCTCTATTCACGCTTCTATTCCTGACCCACTTTTTTTCCACTGCACAGGTTGGGCAACCTTTGCATTTTGCCACACGCTGTACATTATCCAAGTTTGTGTGTCTCTGTCTGCACGCGCATGCGTGTTCGCGGCCTTATGTGTGTGTTTGTAAGGCGTATCGTACTCGGTGTGTCAGACTGGGAAGGGTGGGGATTGCTGGTGGTTGTATCCTATATTTTTTTCTGTGGTATACACTTCTCTTCTCTATTCACGCCTTTTCTTCTTGACCCACTGTTTATCCACTGCATAGGTTGGGCAACTGCATCGTCGACGCCACCGGTTCTGCTGCCGCACTTATTTTCTACTCCTGTGCCGGTTGCGCCTTCTGTCCTGCCATCCTTTCTGCTGCCAGCCATGACCGGGCCTTCTTTTCCACCCATTTCTGCACCGCTGCAGAGTGTTCCGTCCGGCTGTATTCCCCACCGCCCTGTTCTTGGCACGTCCGCAGGGTCTTTCGCTCCAGTGTTGCCTCCTATCCATGTGTCCTTGCCCCCCGCAATCCCCATCACGTCGGCCCCGTTCCATGCACCCCACTGGTTTCCGCCAACGACATGTTCAATGGACCAAATGTTAGACTACCTTCTGGTGCAGCAGGGCTTGCCACCTCGGCAGCCCTTGCCGCCCATCCCGTGCGGTCCATCCCCTCCTCCTCTCAGCCCCATTCGTGCTGCATCCCAGACATCAGCCCCTTCAAGGGTGCCCAGTGCCACACGCTCTGTGCAACCTCATGCGAGAAGCCCCCCATCCCTTGTACACCTTACTTCCCCGCCTGCTCCGCCATGCCCGCCCCCCGTCTCCCGTCCTTCGCGGGGCCGTGGCAGAGGCGGGCGTTCGGGTCGTGCCCCTGCACCACTTCGGCAGCGCCAACCACGGCTTAACCCCCCCCCCCCCTTGCCCTATCACACCCCATCCCTGCACCGGACGGTACCCCGCCACCACCCGCTGCCCCTTCCACAACGGCCACCACTCCTCCCGCTGCACGTGCCCGAGTTTGCCGTACTCAAATAGTCCACCATGGCCCCTCCTTCTGTGTCCAGTACTTCAGCCTCACCATAACCTCCCGACACAACGCCATTCCCACCGCCTGGCTTCCCCTTTTGCAGACTTGGGCACAATCCCGTACCGAAAAAGCCATGTTTGCCCTAGAATTTGGGGAAAAGAACAACCACCCCCATATCCAAGGCACGTTTGCTGCACCTTGGAACCCATCCCTTGCGGGCCTTGATGCCCTCCGCAAATCCCTGCGATCAGCTTGTGGCATGCAAACCGGCGAAGGTGTCGTAATAAATGCTAAGGTCTTTGAAACTACGCAGACCTTCCCAAAAATGTTGGGCTATTGCATGAAGGACCGCGGCAAGCTGTTAGAAAAATGGACACTAACATGTATACCTTAGGTATTTCTTCAACATGTTGGGTCATTTTATATTAGCATGTTTGTGAGCCACATCAATTCATTTCAAGGGTTTATAATACTTAGAATGCTCATAAACAATAAGGTACAATCTTGGTTCACTTGGGTGTGTTTGTACTGTATGGTACTTTAAGGTAAATTGACACTCATAGTGGTTATAGAGGCCCTGGTACAATTTCGGCCTGTTTTCTGCCATTTTTCTAGTAAGGTATACTTATTCCGGATCTCATCGATCGTGAGACTTTAAGTCCTGCGGTCCTTGGTGTTTGATTCGAGGTTCGTATCGGTGGTGAGTTAAAGTTTCGAGTCACTTAGATTCGAGACTAGCATCGACCGAGATTCGTACTGTTCATCGACGACCATGTCGAATCATGAGGTACATTGAAATTCCAGTGCATAGTACTGATGGCATGCAAACTTGATCGTGCCCGTACGCTCTTAAGATCTGGAGTTGCAAACCTGTCAGGAGGCTAATAAATGAGTAGTCTCCTTACTTAGTATAAATAGGAAGTGCCTTAAAGGGTCAGTCAGTCTTGAGTTCCCTTATCAAGCTCCTGTCCCGTTTGCTTGGTCGTGTTTCGTCCACTTCTACAAGCTTCTCTTGGGCACAGTTCACTTACTCAAAGAGTGTGAGTTACAGGTAATTGCAACATCATTAGATTAGTGGTTATTGTAACAAGTCTTGAGTTCCCTTATAAAGCTCCTGTCCCGTTTGCTTGGTCGTGTTTCGTCCACTTCTACAAGCTTTTGTTTGGGTACAGTTCACTTACTCTAAAAGAGTGTGAGTTACAGGGATCTATATTCCAATTCCAAATTTCTACAAATTCTGTTTTGATGATGCCATTATGCTAAATGGTATCGGCGATTAAATCGCTTATGGTATTATCGTCTCCCGGCGCACGGGATCTTTCTACGTGAAGAAGCCTCGCGGCCTTCTACGTTTATTTATAACACTCTTTAAAGACTCAAGAGCACCTAAGCCTGCACGGGGTCTACGCAGACCACTGTGCTAGGTAGAAGGACTTTTGCTGTCTTCAGGTGGGTTACTATGGTTGGACTTCTCGATTGTCTAAGCCCTTGTGGCTAAGGCAGTGGGAGAGAAGTTGGTCATTGGTGGTGGCAGCCTTCCTTTGTGAAGGCTGGGGTGGTCGCTGGAGAGCTCTACCTACTAGAGCTTGTGTTGACTACGTTCCTTTTATGCAATGAGTGGTACATATACTGTGCCACCCTATGCTAATGTTGAAGAATCTGTAATGGAATGTAGGGATTTCCCGGCATTTCTGGACATTTCCCTTACCCCCTAGCCCCTAGGCGCACATGTGGTGCACATGTCGTACGAGCAACGCGAGTACGCACGTGCCTAGCGTCTAGCCTTGGCTTCCTAGCCGTCGAATTCCATTGGATAGTTATGGACGTTACTCTCATAGTAGGATTCTAGGATATTTTCTAGATACTATTGTAGAGGTTTGGTGGACTAGTGCGCTACCATTGGAGGAACGTGAACACACGATCACGAACCACGGGAAGGAACGGATAGAGACGTAAGCCACGGGAAGACACGCACTCAGGTAATTTGGAAGCTTAGTAGACCACAAGTAGGGAGTGGAAGCTCCGTGAGGTGGGGGTTACTTGTAATTGGAAAGAGCGTCCAACTTGTCGGCCATCCGGCCTTGTCTCTCTCTCTCTCACAACTTGGAAATTCTCCCTAACTTGTGCATTCTACGACATCTGGTATCGGCGAGATGCCGAATTGTTCTCTGCAAGTCTTTCGCGTGGTGGAAGGAGGAAAGTCGTAGGAGGGAGATCGTTCGATGGAAGGTCCTAACTCTCATATGTGGGCCGTAGATGGCACCGCCCTCTTCTGGGAAGTTTAAAAACCTTTCTTCGGAAGAAAGAGAATTTTTGGAAGCGTTGGAAAGCTCAGGGGAGCTGGTAGAGGACTTGATGGAGGGGGCATCTCGCGATCCGTCGCCCGCTCCGTCCACACCAAAGACAAAGAAGATCAAGTTAACCAATAAAATAAAGGAGCAGTTATTTTTGGAATTTAAGGAAAAGCTTCTTGCCGAAAGGCAAGTTGGAGGGGATGGGGTGGAGGAGACTCCTCGCCCTAGTGGACAAGTAAGAGCAACTCCTCCTTCTTTGTTTTCGGGAAAGAGGGGATCTTTTTGCTATTTTGCAAGGAAGTTGGAAGGCTATGCAAAACTAACCAATGTGCCTGCAGGAAAGTGGGTGGCCTTGGGAGTGCAATTGATGGAAGAAAGACCCACAAAAGTTTGGGATACACATGTAAGGAAACTAGAAAAGGAAGGGATACATGAGCATACATTGGAATGGAAGGATTTTAAAACTTTTATGGTTAAAAGATATGATTCCACAGACACAGTGGCCATTGCCAGGGCAAAATTAGACAAAGTCTTTCAAGGAAATGAGACTGTTGAGAGATATATTGAAAGATTCATGTCTCTCTTAGCAGATGTAGAGGTTGACTATCAAATAGCCATGCAAGACCAGTTACATCTTTTTACCAAGGGTCTTAATACTCCTCTCAAACTTGCATGCACTGTGAACCCTGCAACAGGCAGTCCTTTCACTGATCTGGAAGACATTTGCACTTATGTTGTTAAATATGAGGCAAGTCTCAAAAGCACATATGTGGATGCACAGGGACCCAAGAGGAAGAGGGTCTACACCCAGACACCTCAAGTGGCAGCAGGAGTGGTGGAACAACAGCCCCCTGCACCACCTTCCTTGGGTTTGGTGGGAGCACCCCCTTTTGGGTCCGGGAGAAAAATTGATTCTAGAACCTCTATTCCAAAGGATAGGGAATGCTATTTTTGTCATAAACTAGGCCACGAGTCATGGCAGTGTGTTGCTAAAAAGCAATATCTAGCTGCCAAAGCTCAAGCTAGTGGGCACACCCCATCAAATTTTCAGCCTGGATTCTATCCGAGGCAAGGAAACAATCAACCAGTGGCAGCACCACTGCAAGGTGTTTCACCTCCCTCACACATTGGGCCTAAGGGATTTAACAAGGGAAAACATTGGAAAGGGAAAGGGAAGGGCAAGGGCCCTAAACAAGATTAGTCATGAATGAAATTTGTTTTTCATATTTAACTTTTCTTGTTCAGAAGTCCTTGGGAAGTTGGAATACACCTCTGATTGTTCCTGGCAAACACAAAGCTGAGACTTGTATTGAATCTTTTCTTGCTGAACGAAAAGAAAATTCACAAGTCAGTGCATGCTTTGTGATAGGCCAGAAGGTGTGGAAAAGTAGGAGTTTCTTTTTGCGGTTACGCTCTCGCGCAAACCTGAAAATTCTTGCTAGGGGCGCAAAAGGGGAATGCTTTTCTTTTCAAGGGCAGCAATGTACATTTCCTTTTTCCTTTGTTTTAGCTTATGCAGCACCCAAAGCATCTTGTCAGTTGGGTTCAACGTCAAGTGCTGCACCTCTTAACCTCACATTTCCTGTCATGGCAAGGGGACAACAATGTAAAGCTTTAATGGACACCGGGGCCACACACTCTTTTGTCCGGGAAAAAGTTTTGCAAGGTTTGAGGTATAACAAGAGGACTTCACCCGTCACACTTGCTGATGGGACAGTAACACACACAAATGGGAAAGTGGATTTGAGTGTCCGGTTTGCTCCATCTATCATTACGAGACACTCCTTTCTTGTGTGTGACTCAATAATGGAAGGAATTGACATAATTTTGGGACAGGATTGGCTAGCACCACGACATGCTAATGTTAATGTGAGAGCTGGCAAGGCTCATATTAGACACAATAACAAATGGGTCTTGTTAAACAAACATGGAAAAGGCTTGGGAAAGAAGTTGGGATGGGGAATCAAATTAGGAAACACCAGGAAAGGGAAACGGGATCATTGGAAAACCTGCTTGTTCAATGTCATGGCCAAGGATGAACATGTTGGTTGGGATGAACAGGAAGAGATGCCACCTTTGGTGGATATGGACGACCCCTCGACGGAGTCATCCGGGACTTCCTTACACAACTCTGCGCCGGGGGATACCTCGGGCACGGCCCCGGATATGGAGAGTTGCCTAGAAGTGGAGAAGGAAGTGGAAGAGGAAGAGGAAAGGGAAGAGGAAAAGGAAGAGGAAGAGGGAGAATCCGAGGTCACCACGGGTAAGCCTTCGGACCCTCTAGAGGAAATTTGTGCTAAAAAGCCTGAGCGGCTAGCACACTTGCTCCTGGAGTACAAGGACATTTTTCCAAATGGGCTACCAGGACTACCCCCACACCGACAAGTCTATCACACTATTAATGTGCAGGAAGGAATAACTCCTCCAAACCGTCCTGCTTACCGCTTGTCCGTGGAAGAAACTGAGGAATGTGAGCGAACTGTAGATGAACTACTTTCTAAGGGACACATACGCCCCTCATGTTCACCATATGCTTCACCGGTCTTGTTTGTGAGGAAGAAGGAGGGCACATACCGAATGGTTATAGACTACAGGGCATTAAATAAAATCACCATTCATGATAGGTACCCTCTCCCTCGCATAGACGACTTGCTTGATAAACTTAAAGGTGCTAAGATTTTCTCAAGTCTGGACCTCCTCAGTGGTTATCATCAAGTAAGGCTAAAGGAGGAAGACATTCCTAAAACAGCGTTTCGTACACCCTTTGGGCTGTATGAGTTCTTAGTGCTTCCTTTTGGACTCACCAACGCCCCCGCTACCTTTCAACGCCTAATGAATGAAATCTTTCATGATTTCATAAGGGAAGGGTTTGTGGTAGTGTACCTTGACGATGTTCTAATTTTCAGTCGGGATGAAGAGGAGCATTATGCTCATCTTCGGAAGGTGTTCCAACGCCTTCGGGAAAAGGAATTGTTTGCAAAACTTGCCAAATGTGAATTCTTATGCTCAGAACTCAAATACCTCGGGCATATCATTGGCAAGGATGGACTGAAAGTGGACCCCCAAAAGGTGGAGGTAGTCAAGGATTGGCCCACACCCCAAAACGTCACCGACGTGCGTAGATTTTTGGGGCTTGCAAATTATTTTCGAAAATTTATTCAGGGGTTCAGCTCACTTGCTGCACCTTTGACTAAACTGTCCAGTAGCAAAAGTTCTTGGACTTGGGGAAAGGAGCAAGATGAGGCCCTTGCGGCTCTCAAGGATGCATTAATACAGGCACCCATACTATCACTGCCAGACCTTCGTAAACCCTTCCAGGTAATTTGTGATGCGAGTGATTTTGGGGTTGGCGCTGTACTATTGCAGGAAGGTCGAGTCATTGCTTATTACAGTAAGAAGCTCAATAGTGCAGAAAGGAACTATTCTGCAACTGTGAGGGAGTTACTTGCTGTAGTGTATGCCTTGACTTAATGGAGATGTTATGTCCTAGGGAAACAAGTCACTGTCACCACAGACCATAAGTGTAACACTTTTCTTCAGCAACAGGTTGGTTTAAGCCTCGGAGGGCACGGTGGGCTGAGAAGTTGCAGGAGTTCAACATTCTCTGGGTTTGGGAGCCTGGAAAGACTAACGTTGCGGATGCGTTGTCCAGGAACCCAGTCCTCCAGGGACAGCTCCAGGGACAACAGCAGCGCAACGTCTCCACGGAGCCCAACCCCGGGAAGGGGATCAATGCAACCTCGATGGATGGGGACGGGAGGGCCCGCTCGGGCTCCATCACCCTCGGGTCTGACGGGTGTGACACCTTCCTGGAATTGTTGAAGGGTGCTTATGCACATGATTCGTGGTTGGGAACAAGGGCAAATAGGAGAAAAGTTCACTTTACGGACGGGGTTTGGGAATTTGGAAGGGAGGGAAGAAAATATGTGCCTGCATTTTATGAAGTCCGGGATAAGGAAGGTCCAGTTGCTAGGAATCTGCGGCAGGACATATTGAAAGCTTTGCATGAACCTCCTTCTGTTGGTCATCCAGGCTTTGCGAAGATGTATGATCTAGTGAAGCGGGACTGGTGGTGGCCGGGAATGGCGGAGGATGTGCGGGAGTATGTGAAGTATTGTGATTCATGCCAGCGGGTGAAGGCCTCAAACCAGTTACCCGCGGGACTCTTACACCCTTTACAAATCCCCACAAGGAAATGGCAAAGCATCTCAATGGATTTCATCACGGGACTGCCTAAAAGCAAACACGGGCATAACGCAATATGGGTAGTGGTTGACAGGTTGAGCAAATGTGCCCACTTTGCCCCTACCACTACCAATGCAGATGCTTATGAAGTTGCTGTTCTGATGAGGGATAAAGTATGGAAGTATCACGGTTTCCCTGAAGAAATTGTTTCGGACCGAGATCCTCGGTTTGTGAATAATTTCATGAACACACTTCTAAGTCTGACGGGGTGCAAGCCGGCTCGAACTACGGCATATCATCCTCAGTCAGATGGTCAAACGGAACGGGTGAATAGGATCTTGGAAGATTTTCTGAAACACTATGTCAAGGATAACCCAAAGGAGTGGGAGGATTACCTTTCAGTGGCGGAATTTGCCTACAACAACTCTTGGCAAACTTCCCTAAACTCCACACCCTTCAGGTTAACATATGGGCAAGATCCAAATATACCGTTTGCGGTGGGACACATGGAGGGCACTAAGGTGGATAGGGCTGATCTCTTCATGAGAAAAATGCAAGACAAAATCACCCTTGCAAGGAAGTGTTTGCGTGCAGCTCAAGACCGTCAGACGGCCTATGCCAACCGGCATAGGAGGGAGGCCATCTACCAGGAAGGGGACTATGTCCTCCTTTCAACCCGTGCGGCCCCCACGCTAACTTCAAACAGATTCAGCAAGCTGCAACCCAGGCACGTGGGACCCTTCAGGGTCATGGCGGTCACGCCCGACAACGTTAACTTCGTCACACTGGATCTTCCGGACCGGCTGGACATCCACCCCCGCATAAATGTCTGCTATTTGAAGCCATACTGGACACGTGAGGAGGCGCAGTCGCGTGGATACTGCCCCCCAAAAGTCATCACCAAAGCGGATGGCACCACTCACCTGGAGTGGGTAGTGGATGCACTAGTCGATCACCGGCTGTTGCACGACAAGGATGGGTTCTCCTACCATTTTGAGGATGGCACACCCTTTCTCGAGTACCTTGTAAAGTGGGCAGGCCATGGGGCCACAGAGGACTCATGGGAATCTCAGGAGGCATTCGAGACCCATCCCGGGCTGGTTAATACCTATCATAGACTCCAGGGGCTCGCCCCGCCCATTTGGGACCAGGTGGCGCTGCGCGACACCTTCCCTTGAACGGGCCCCTCCGGACGGTTGTCCCCCTCATTCCACTTGTGGAGTTCCCACCTGGTGTCTGGGAATACATGGGACGGGACCTATGGTAGGGACTGTATATCTTGTGTACTTTGGGACAAGGGACGGGGTAGGTTGCCTACCTCGGTATGTGTGGCATGAGGCCTCATACCGCTTCGATGCATTGAACTCGGGGTTCTGCATTCAGGGATAGGAATTGAAGTACACATGGCGCGCAACCGCAGTCTGCTTAACTAGCACTTGGGACGTGGGCTTGAAGTACAGAAGTGACTTGGAACCCTTGGCTATGGGCTACTTGGAACCCTTGGCTATGGGCTACTTGGAACCCTTGGATATGGACTACTTGGCATCTTGGGATGGATTTCTTTCTATGTACTATATGTGTACCTTATGTGTACAGTATGTGTACAGTATGGACAATGTATCATAAAGAAACTGTGTTGTATGGATAGCCACTTTAGGAAAGCATTGTGGACTGAGCTACACCTGTGTCATATTTATCTTGTTCGGATTGTTTATCGGTTGTGTCACAAGCATTGTATTGCTTTAATAAATAATAAATAGGGATGTGTCAATAAAGGCGGACTTGGATAGTTCGAAAGGAATAAGGCGAACGTTCGTCGTAGTTCGCCGTAATTTATCGTAATTATCGTACCGTGTCGTATCGTATCGTACAGTATTGTACTTAGGACTAAAACAAAGCACACCTAATAAATAAATTTAAAAAAAAAAAAAAACAAAAAAAAAAATGGACGCTTTAGTCAATTGCTTGGGATGATAGGGGAATAACTTGGAGGCGGGGACCCTAATGTAACCCATTCGGCAAGGGTCTAACGGCGCTGGTGGATGGGCCGTTCGGTGACGACCATTCCCTTATAATTGCGGTCTACTGTATGTGTGTATGTGGCTGCATGAGGACATGCAGGAATTAAGGGGGGGATGATGTAATGGAATGTAGGGATTTCCCGGCATTTCTGGACATTTCCCTTACCCCCTAGCCCTAGGCGCACATGTGGTGCACATGTCGTACGAGCAACGCGAGTACGCACGTGCCTAGCGTCTAGCCTTGGCTTCCTAGCCGTCGAATTCCATTGGATAGTTATGGACGTTACTCTCATAGTAGGATTCTAGGATATTTTCTAGATACTATTGTAGAGGTTTGGTGGACTAGTGCGCTACCATTGGAGGAACGTGAACACACGATCACGAACCACGGGAAGGAACGGATAGAGACGTAAGCCACGGGAAGACACGCACTCAGGTAATTTGGAAGCTTAGTAGACCACAAGTAGGGAGTGGAAGCTCCGTGAGGTGGGGGTTACTTGTAATTGGAAAGAGCGTCCAACTTGTCGGCCATCCGGCCTTGTCTCTCTCTCTCTCACAACTTGGAAATTCTCCCTAACTTGTGCATTCTACGACAGAATCTTATGAAGTACCCATTGTCATTGAGGATGATCCCTCAAACGTTTATAACAATGAAAGCTTCGAACAATCATTTTCTACTCAAGGAGACTCAAGGGGCTACACCTCTAGTGCAGGTGCAGGTGCCAACAGCTCAACGGAGGACAGTGAAGCTGAGGGGCGCCACGCAGGGGAGGTAAGTGATGAGTATCTATACGGGGATTATGATCACTCAGAGTCTCTTCCTGCTGATCCTGCTGGTCAACCTCTAGCTGTATCTGTTCCTGCTGTAAGCTCAGGCATCTCTCCTCCTAGCGGCATGCCTCCCAACCTCCCTTTAGATCCTAGCAGTGTCAGAAGAGCAGTCAGGATTAATCCTGTTCCTGTTTCAAGCGCTCCTAGGGTTCTGCGCAGACCTTCACAGTCTGCAGTTTCAGGGTCCAGGACACTTACTAGTGGTCCTTTACAAGTTCCCGTTTCTCAATATCCTGCTGTGACAATCCAGCCAGCTAGTGTTCCAGTTATTACTAGTGGCGCAATAGTTCCAGCAACATCAGTAGCTGGTGCACAGACAACTGTGTATCTACCACTGGCTACTGGGGGCATGATCCCCATTTCACTACCTGCCTCAACGCTGAACCAGATTTCTAACCCAACCTTGGTTCAGCCAGCTAGTGTGCAGGTACCATCCAACTTTGGAGTGTCAACGTCAGCTTCAGCAATTCCAACTGGAGGCCCTCCTGGTGGTGGCTACCCATACAGCTCAGGCAGCGGTCCTCCTGGAGGTGGGCCACCATACAGGGGGGTCCCCCTGGAGGAGCAAGCTCGATTTGGCATCCTCCACCAGTCTCAGGCAACTACCCGCAATACCATGTCTATCCGGGCTCTGGTGGGAATGTTCCTGGTGGCTTTGGTGGGGGTGGTCCTGGTGGTCCTGGAGGACCAGGCGGTCCTGGTGGTCCAGGGGGTCCTGGTGGACCAGGTGGTGGTGGTTGGGGTGGTCCTCCTCATAGTCAGGGGCCATCATATAGTGCTGGGCAAGGTCAATTTTCAAATGTAGGTATTCCTGGTCTGCCCACCATAAATCCAACCACTGGTCCTTCGTTCTCTTCTCATCAGAAGTTAACTCCAAAGATAGAGTTAGTTAAGTTAAATGATACCAACTGGTTGACATGGACAAAGCAAGTATATGCTATGCTGTGGGAAATGAATGTCAACTACTATGTTCATGATGATTATCAGTGAGCTTATGATGATTTCAAAGCTCAAACCATTATCACTCAAGCATGTACTGAGCAATATTCTGTTCAGATTACTGACTTGGCAAGTGCTTACCATATGTGGAACAAGCTGCTGCAGGTGTTTAACGCTAGAGCAGCAGCTAGGCTGATGAGCCTCCAAAGGGAGCAAAAGTTATTTGCCATGAAGCCAGGTGAAAAACCATCTGACTACGTGTTAAGATGAAGGAAAATTGCAAACAACCTCAAATCACAAGGAGAGCAGTGTTCTGAGGTTTGCCAGTGCTCTATGATCATAGAAGGCCTCACTGAGGAGTATGAGGTAGATAGGCGTTTACATCTGTGTGCAACAACCTTCCAAATGTGCACCAACTCCAGCATGTTCTTGAGTTAACATACATGGATCTTCAAGCAAAGAAGCCATATAATCCTCCAAACACCTCAAACCCCAAACCTCATAGGAATCAAGGTGGGGGTGGTCAGCCTGCAGGCAGGCAAGGTGGTTCAGGTGGGGCTGGTTCTGGGGCTCACCAGGCAGAAGTGCCTAATAGTACTAACCGTGAAAATTCAGGGACAGGGCAACCTGCGTTTCAACAGCAGGGAAGGCCTGTACTAATTTGCCAGTACTGCAGGAATCCAGGACACACCAAGACAACGTGTCCTAAGCTTGCACCACAGGAGAGGAGGGCACAAACTAATTGTGTACAAAGGGATACAGCAATTTCCCAACCTTCTCTACCTGCTTGGCTTATAGATTCAGGGTCAACTGATCACATTTCTCCTTCAAGTGACAACATGATAAATTATGTCAAGTTTGATGTGCCACAACGTCTAATTGTGGCAAATGGCAAGTCAGAGGAAGTTATAGGAGAAGGCTCCATGCAAGTGTTCCTCGAGTCTGGCAGTTCCTTGTTCCTGCACAATGTCAAGCATGTTCCCTCTAGTAAGAAGTATCTTCTATCAGTGGGCAAAGCTTATTTAGATGGTATGAATGTCAATATCATGGGTATCGAGTGTTACCTTACATATTCTAATGGGTACCATTTGGGAAATGCTGAGCATGCTTTCCCTTACCAGTGGCTGGTGGACTTAGCTCTACCAGACAAGCATGTTTCTTTCCATCCAGAAACTAAGTTTGTGGAGGCATGCAATGTTCAGGTGATTCACAGGGATGGAGACCTGTGGCATCAGAGGCTGGGGCACTTGTCTCCAGCCTATATGGTAAGAATGATGAAGGGAAAAATGGTCAAGGGAATTAAACTCCCCTCTTCTGATTTCTCAAGTTCTATTGGTACAAAAGGTGTCTGCAGTGCCTGCTTGCATGGGAAACAAACTGTGCAACCTTTTAAATCAACAGGCACTGCTTGCAATAGTAAACAAGAGGTTGTGCATATGGACCTTATGGGTCCAGTTTCACCAGAAACTTATGATGATGAGAAATATGCACTTAATGTCTTAGATGAATTTTCTGAGATGTCAGCAACCATTCTACTCAAGTCAAAGGTAGATGCATCAAGAGAGGCAGTTAATTTATTGACTAAGTGGCAAACCCAGCACGAGTGCAAGGTTAAGTTTATCAGGACCGACAATGGTACTGAGTTTTCTGGTTTAGAAAAGTTCTGCATGAAGAATGGTGCAGTCCATCAAAAGACTGCACCATATGCCCATCAACAAAATGGGAAAATTGAGAGGCTGAACAGGACTGTGCAGGAGAAAGCAAGAGCCATGCTGACTGCCTCGAGCCTACCTCCAGAATATTGGGGTGACTCTCTCTTAACTGCAAACTATGTTAGGAATTTGTCTGCAGTTTCAAATCATGATAAGACCCCATTTGAGATGTGGTTTGGCACTGTTCCTGATGTCAGTCACTTACGTGTTTTTGGGAGCAAGTGTCATGTCATGATTGAAAAGTCCAAAAGGGATGGTAAATTTAGCCCTGTCAGTAAGGAGGGTATTTTCTTGGGCTATGATGGGCACAGCAAGAATTATCGTGTTCTCATAGATTCCAAAGTCACAGTGTGTGCAAGACAATTTGTCAAGTTTGAGGAGGCCTTGTCTGATGATGATGAAATGCCTGATCTCCTTGATGTGGTGAATGAGGAAGAGGATTTTCCTGTAGATTCTGAAACTGCAATCAATGGAGAAGATGTGCATGAAACTTCTGAAGACTTGTCTCCTGTTTCTTTGGCCCCTTTGGGCACTGATCCAAGTGTCATAAGGTTTGATCAATTAAACCTTGAAAGGGCTAAGTTCATAAGTCAAGATAATGCTAACCTTAGGGAAAATCAGGGCAATGCAGATCCTGAATCCCATGGCTCGGACCCGCGTCCCGTTCAGGATGTTCCACAAGTGGTCCTCCAACAAGGTATAGTTAATGAGGCTCCTGATGTCCAACTTGAGCCTGTTGAGTTTGATTTTCTAGGTGCTAGTGTTTCACACTCACCTGCTGGTCTCTTTGGGGGTAGATATCCTGACAGAGTTAGGAACATAGTACTCCAAAATGAAGCAAATTCAGCTGAAATTTTCAGTGGTTATGTGCAAGTTCAAAAAGACACACTGATTATTGAGCCAGCAAAATATATTGATGCAATAAATTCACATGAGAGTGACAAGTGGGTTAGTGCAATGCAAGATGAAATGAATTCATTGAAGGCATTAGGCACTTGGTCATACGTTGTGGTTGATGACAAAACCAAGAAAAAGGCTCTTCCTGTTAAGTGGGTTTACAAAGTAAAACTTTCTGAAACTGGAGAGATTGAGAGGTTTAAGGCTAGGCTTGTGGCCAAAGGCTTTAAGCAAATTTATGGTGTTGACTACACTGAAGTGTATGCACCAGTTTCCAAGCACTCAACTCTAAGATATGTGTTGTCTAAAGCAGTTGAGAGAAATATGCAGGTCCATCAAATGGATGTGAGCACTGCATTTTTGCATGGAGACCTTGAAGAGAAGGTCTTCATTCAGCAGCCAGAAGGGTTTCACATTGGTGGGCCTAACACTTTCTGCAGGTTACACAAAGCCTTGTATGGGCTTAAGCAGGCCCCTAGGGCCTGGTATGTCACTATCAGCAGTTTTCTCAAATCTGCTGGTTTTGTCATTTCATATGCAGACCCATCTTTATTCATACTGCAGAGAGATAGTTCTGAGACTGTTTATCTACTTTTATACGTGGATGACATTCTCATAGTTTCTCAGGACCCCAAATGTATCTCTGAAGTGAAGTCTCTCCTTGCAAGTAAATGTGCAGTGAAGGATTTAGGAGAGGCCCGACACTTTTTGTGTATGCAGATTACCTTTGAAAGGTATTTAGATGGCAGTCTAAAGTCAGTGAAGCTATCTAATGAGAAACTAATCACTGACATTTTGGACAGCTTTGGCATGACACGCTGCAACCCCAAGGCTACACCCCTGGATAATTGTTTCAAGTTACAGAAGAATTCAGGGGATCCCTTGCCTAAAGACAACAGGTACAGGGAACTTGTGGGGGGCATTTTATATTTGGCTAATACAATTAGGCCTGATCTGTCATATGCTACCGGTGTCCTTGCACGTTTTGCAAATGCCCCTTCAAATATACATCTTAGTGCTGGCATGCATGTCTTAAAATATCTTGCTGGTACTAAGAATTTGGGGCTTGTGTGGAAGAAGAGTGACAAAGGTTTTATGGCCTTTGTTGACTCAGATTATGCAGGGGATTTGGATGGTAGAAAGTCCACCTCTGGATTTGTCTTCATGTCTGGGTCAGCTGCAGTTTCATGGGGTAGCAAGTTGCAACCAATAGTTGCTTTGTCTACTGTTGAAGCTGAGTTTATCTCCATGTGTACTGGAGTTCAGGAAGCATTGTGGTTCACCAAGTTGATTACTGACTTTGGTGAAAATCTTGGTAGTATTGTGGTTTACACTGACAATACTGGGGCCCTTGCTAATGTGAAGGGGATTCCCATCTCATCCAGGACTAAACACATTGCTGTAAGGTACCACAGGGTCAGAGATGAGGTGGAGAATGGAGCAATTGAGCCAAAGTATGTGGCTACCAGTGAGAATATTACTGATTTCTTCACTAAGGTACTTTCCAAGGTCATTTTTGCCAAGCTTAGAGCAATGGCAGGAATTAAATAAGTTGTGACCTATTTTCAAACAATATTTTTAGAGATGTTTCTCCCTAAACATGAGGGGAGGTGTTAGAAAAATGGACACTAACATGTATACCTTAGGTATTTCTTCAACATGTTGGGTCATTTTATATTAGCATGTTTGTGAGCCACATCAATTCATTTCAAGGGTTTATAATACTTAGAATGCTCATAAACAATAAGGTACAATCTTAGTTCACTTGGGTGTGTTTGTACTGTATGGTACAAACACACCCAAGGTAAATTGACACTCATAGTGGTTTATAGAGGCCCTGGTACAATTTCGGCCTGTTTTCGGCCATTTTTCTAGTAAGGTATACTTATTCCGGATTTCGGCCTGTTTTGAGGTAAATTGACACTCATAGTGGTTTATAGAGGCCCTGGTACAATTTCGGCCTGTTTTCTGCCATTTTTCTAGTAAGGTATACTTATTCCGGATCTCATCGATCGTGAGACTTTAAGTCCTGCGGTCCTTGGTGTTTGATTCGAGGTTCGTATCGGTGGTGAGTTAAAGTTTCGAGTCACTTAGATTCGAGACTAGCATCGACCGAGATTCGTACTGTTCATCGACGACCATGTCGAATCATGAGGTACATTGAAATTCCAGTGCATAGTACTGATGGCATGCAAACTTGATCGTGCCCGTACGCTCTTAAGATCTGGAGTTGCAAACCTGTCAGGAGGCTAATAAATGAGTAGTCTCCTTAGTATAAATAGGAAGTGCTCAAAGGGTCAGTCAGTCTTGAGTTCCCTTATCAAGCTCCTATCCCGTTTGCTTGGTCGTGTTTCGTCCACTTCTACAAGCTTCTGTTGGGCACAGTTCACTTACTCAAAGAGTGTTAAATACAGGGATTTCTATTCCAATTCCAAATTCTACAAATTCTGTTTTGATGATGCCATTATGCTAAAAGTACTAAGAACTGTATAATACAGATCGGCCAAGTAAGCACTGTTGACATCCTCGACGGGCCCGGAATGCATAAAAATATGATGCATCCCCCAACGTTAACGCCATGCCATCTGAGATGATGCATCCCCCACCGCTATGCATATGCCACACACGTCACATAATCGCAGTTAACGGGGAATATGGGTGTGTCTTCCAACATCTATAGGTAAGTCACACAGCCCTTGATCATGACAAACCTTCAAATGCCCTCCACGACAAGTGTCGCGTAGCAACGATAAACGTAGGGGTTTAACGAAAAGCCTCAAGGGGTACGCCCGCCCCGCGGAACCAACGGATTTCCCCACGCTTGGAAATGGAGCAACGAAATTGCATTTCAGAGTATGTATTGTCGACGCTGAGCGGAATATTGAATGACAACGAACGCCAGAGATTTGGCAAGTTAAACTTGAATTGCTCCAGGGTAGGAGGACACAGGTGCACAGTCCTGCAGATCGTCAAGGTGGGGCCGATGCGGTTGCACAGGCGAGGGGCTTTATGGCGTAGGACGGATCTCTGATCCTAGAGAAGCAGAACGAGGTCGTCGCAACCGGCGGGGGGGAGCAGCTGGGAAATGAACCGTGGGGTACACAAGCATCGATGAGCGTGGCGGGGACGGTGATGGGTCCGGTGAACGGGAATGGGCACGTGAGCGGCGTGGTTGGAAACGATGGTGGCCTCGAGGAAGTGGGAATTGCATTGGAGTCGGGCTTGGGTGCAAGGGGCGGGACGTGTGAGGTTCAAGGGAGGGTCGTGACTGTGCAGCAGCTGTCAGACCTGCCCAACGTGCGCGACGTTCCGCCCGAGCTTCTAAAAAACAGAAAGCTCGTTCTTTCTCAGATTCTGTGGGACTGGGGGAGCGTAGATCCGGGGTAGGGGAAGGATTGGCTTCAGATCAGTAGCTGTGCGGGCTTGGCGCTCGCGAACCGCAGTCTCAGCTATGCGACGATTGACAAGGTTGGCAAGAAAGATAGGAATGTTGCCGATGTCATCCCGGGCGTCATGGGCGAGGTCCTGAGCTTCGCGCAGGGGCATGGTGCAGAAGCCATGGGGGTCCTTGGTCTGCAGGGACTTAATTCCACCACGAGGATTTTCAAAGAAGATGTCTTGGACAACATCCAGGGGTATATGTGCATCCGGATCACATAACAGTTCCCATAAGCTCTGGGCCCGTTGATAGCTGAGACCACGGCCAGTGCCACTAATGATCCAATTAGGCGATGGGTAATATTCCCGGGACAACAGCATTCCCGACACTTTTTTTAATTGCTTTTTTTAATTGCACTTAATTGCAACATCATTAGATTAGTGGTTATTGTAACAAGTCTTGAGTTCCCTTATCAAGCTCCTGTCCCGTTTGCTTGGTCGTGTTTCGTCCACTTCTACAAGCTTTTGTTTGGGTACAGTTCACTTACTCTAAAAGAGTGTGAGTTACAGGGATCTATATTCCAATTCCAAATTTCTACAAATTCTGTTTTGATGATGCCATTATCCTAAACAAGCCGCATTTTCAATATACTCACCATAATGTTTCCCCTGCTGAACGTTATGTTCTGAACGTTGAAGTTAACTGGAGGAGGGCATTGCTTCCTACAGCCTTGTCCGTGACTTCTTCTCCGGCCGCTAGGAAATCAACCGTCAAAACTTATACAGATTTTACCACAATTTTCATCGCCACAATTTACATCCCCTTTCATCCAAGGAGGTATCCCTGGACTGTGTCCTTCGCTTCATGCTGTTGTCCCAAGAATATTACCCATCGCCTAATTGGATCATTAGTGGCACTGGCCGTGGTCTCAGCTATCAACGGGCCCAGAGCTTATGGGAACTGTTATGTGATCCGGATGCACATATACCCCTGGATGTTGTCCAAGACATCTTCTTTGAAAATCCTCGTGGTGGAATTAAGTCCCTGCAGACCAAGGACCCCCATGGCTTCTGCACCATGCCCCTGCGCGAAGCTCAGGACCTCGCCCATGACGCCCGGGATGACATCGGCAACATTCCTATCTTTCTTGCCAACCTTGTCAAGAGTCGCATAGCTGAGACTGCGGTTCGCGAGCGCCAAGCCCGCACAGCTACTGACCCTGAAGCCAATCCTTCCCCTACCCCGGATCTACGCTCCCCCAGTCCCACAGAATCTGAGAAAGAACGAGCTTTCTGTTTTTTAGGAGCTCGGGCGGAACGTCGCGCACGTTGGGCAGGTCTGACAGCTGCTGCACAGTCACGACCCTCCCTTGAACCTCACACGTCCCGCCCCTTGCACCCAAGCCCGACTCCAATGCAATTCCCACTTCCTCGAGGACACCATCGTTTCCAACCACGCCGCTCACGTGCCCATTCCCGTTCACCGGACCCATCACCGTCCCCGCCACGCTCATCGATGCTTGTGTACCCCACGGTTCATTTCCCAGCTGCTCCCCCCCGCCGGTTGCGACGACCTCGTTCTGCTTCTGCAGGATCAAAGATCCGTCCTACACCATACAGCCCCTTGCCTGTGCGACCGCATCGGCCCCACCTTGACGATCTGTAGGACTGTGCACCTGTGTCCTCCTACCCTGGAGCAATTCAAGTTTAACTTGCCAAATCTCTGGCGTTCGTTGTCATTCAATATTCCGCTCAGCGTTGACAATACATACTCTGAAATGCAATTTCGTTGCTCCATTTCCAAGCGTGGGGAAATCCGTTGGTTCCGCGGGGCGGGCGTACCCCTTGAGGCTTTTCGTTAAACCCCTACGTTTATCGTTGCTACGCGACACTTGTCGTGGAGGGCATTTGAAGGTTTGTCATGATCAAGGGCTGTGTGACTTACCTATAGATGTTGGAAGACACACCCATATTCCCCGTTAACTGCGTTTATGTGACGTGTGTGGCATATGCATAGCGGTGGGGGATGCATCATCTCAGATGGCATGGCGTTAACGTTGGGGGATGCATCATATTTTTATGCATTCCGGGCCCGTCGAGGATGTCAACATTGCTGACTTGGCCGATCTGTATTATACAGTTCTTAGTACTTTTAGCATAATGGCATCATCAAAACAGAATTTGTTGAATTTGGAATTGGAATAGAAATCCCTGTAACTAACACTCTTTGAGTAAGTGAACTGTGCCCAACAGAAGCTTGTAGAAGTGGACGAAACACGACCAAGCAACCGGGACAGGAGCTTGATAAGGGAACTCAAGACTTGTTACAATAACTACTAATCTAATCATGTTGCATTTACCTGTAACTCACACTCTTTTAGAGTAAGTGAACTGTACCCAAACAAAAGCTTGTAGAAGTGGACGAAACACGACCAAGCAAACGGGACAGGAGCTTGATAAGGGAACTCAAGACTGACTGACCCTTTGAGCACTTCCTATTTATACTAACTAAGGAGACTACTCATTTATTAGCCTCCTGACAGGTTTGCAACTCCAGATCTTAAGAGCGTACGGGCACGATCAAGTTTGCATGCCATCAGTACCATGCACAGGAATTTCAATGTACCTCATGATTCGACATGGTCGTCGATGAACAGTACGAATTTCGGTCGATGCTAGTCTCGAATCTAAGTGACTCGAAACTTTAACTCACCACCGATATGAACCTCGAATCAAACACCAAGGACCGCAGGACTTAAAGTCCTACGATCGATGAGATCCGGAATAAGTACACCTTACTAGAAAAATGGCAGAAAACAGGCCGAAATTGTACCAGGGCCTCTATAAACCACTATGAGTGTCAATTTACCTTAAAAGTACCATACAGTACAAACACACCCAAGTGAACTAAGATTGTACCTTATTGTTTATGAGCATTCTAAGTATTACAAACCCTTGAAATGAATTGATGTGGCTCACAAACATGCTAATATAAAATGACCCAACATGTTGAAGAAATACCCAAGGTATACATGTTAGTGTCCATTTTTCTAACACCTCCCCTCATGTTTAGGGAGAAACATCTCTAAAAATATTGTTTGAAAATAGGTCACAACTTATTTAATTCCTGCCATTGCTCTAAGCTTGGCAAAAATGACCTTGGAAAGTACCTTAGTGAAGAAATCAGTAATATTCTCACTGGTAGCCACATACTTTGGCTCAATTGCTCCATTCTCCACCTCATCTCTGACCCTGTGGTACCTTACAGCAATGTGTTTAGTCCTGGATGAGATGGGAATCCCCTTCACATTAGCAAGGGCCCCAGTATTGTCAGTGTAAACCACAATACTACCAAGATTTTCACCAAAGTCAGTAATCAACTTGGTGAACCACAATGCTTCCTGAACTCCAGTACACATGGAGATAAACTCAGCTTCAACAGTAGACAAAGCAACTATTGGTTGCAACTTGCTACCCCATGAAACTGCAGCTGACCCAGACATGAAAACAAATCCAGAGGTGGACTTTCTACCATCCAAATCCCCTGCATAATCTGAGTCAACAAAGGCCATAAAACCTTTGTCACTCTTCTCCCACACAAGCCCCAAATTCTTAGTACCAGCAAGATATTTTAAGACATGCATGCCAGCACTAAGATTTATATTTGAAGGGGCATTTGCAAAACGTGCAAGGACACCAGTAGCATATGACAGATCAGGCCTAATTGTATTAGCCAAATATAAAATGCCCCCCACAAGTTCCCTGTACCTGTTGTCTTTAGGCAAGGGATCCCCTGAATTCTTCTGTAACTTGAAACAATTATCCAGGGGTGTAGCCTTGGGGTTCCAGCCTGTCATGCCAAAGCTGTCCAAAATGTCAGTGATTAGTTTCTCATTAGATAGCTTCACTGACTTTAGACTGCCATCTAAATACCTTTCAAAGGTAATCTGCATACCCAAAAAGTGTCGGGCCTCTCTTAAATCCTTCACTGCAAAATTACTTGCAAGGAGAGACTTCACTTCAGAGATACATTTGGGGTCCTGAGAAACTATGAGAATGTCATCCACGTATAAAAGTAGATAAACAGTCTCAGAACTATCTCTCTGCAGTATGAATAAAGATGGGTCTGCATCTGAAATGACAAAACCAGCAGATTTGATAAAACTGCTGATAGTGACATACCAGGCACTAGGGGCCTGCTTAAGCCCATACAAGGCTTTGTGTAACCTGCAGAAAGTGTTAGGCCCACCAATGTGAAACCCTTCTGGCTGCTTATTGAAGACCTTCTCTTCAAGGTCTCCATGCAAAAATGCAGTGCTCACATCCATTTGATGGACCTGCATATTTCTCTCAACTGCTTTAGACAACACATATCTTAGAGTTGAGTGCTTGGAAACTGGTGCATACACTTCAGTGTAGTCAACACCATAAATTTGCTTTAAGCCTTTGGCCACAAACCTAGCCTTAAACCTCTCAATCTCTCCAGTTTCAGAAAGTTTTACTTTGTAAACCCACTTAACAGGAAGAACATTTTTCTTGGTTTTGTCATCAACCACAACATATGACCAAGTGCCTAATGCCTTCAATGAATTCATTTCATCTTGCATTGCACTAACCCACTTGTCACTCTCAGGTGAATTTATTGCATCAATATATTTTGCTTGCTCAATAATCAGTGTGTCTTTTTGAACTTGCACATAACCACTGAAAATTTCAGCTGAATTTGCTTCATTTTGGAGTACTGTGTTCCTAACTCTGTCAGGATATCTACCCCCAAAGAGACCAGCAGGTGAGTGTGAAACACTAGCACCTAGAAAATCAAACTCAACAGGCTCAAGTTGGACATCAGGAGCCTCATTAACTATACCTTGTTGGAGGACCACTTGTGGAACATCCTGAACGGGACGCGGGTCCGAGCCATGGGATTCAGGATCTGCATTGCCCTGATTTTCCCCAAGGTTAGCATTATCTTGACTTATGAACTTAGCCCTTTCAAGGTTTAATTGATCAAACCTTATGACGCTTGGATCAGTGCCCAAAGGGGCCAAAGAAACAGGACACAAATCTTCAGAAGTTTCATGCACATCTTCTCCATTGATTGCAGTTTCAGAATCTACAGGAAAATCCTCTTCCTCATTCACCACATCAAGGAGATCAGGCATTTCATCATCATCAGACAAGGCCTCCTCAAACTTGACAAATTGTCTTGCACACACTGTGACTTTAGAATCTATGAGAACACGATAATCTTGCTGTGCCCATCATAGCCCAAGAAAATACCCTCCTTACTGACAGGGCTAAATTTACCATCCCTTTTGGACTTTTCAATCATGACATGACACTTGCTCCCAAAAACACGTAAGTGACTGACATCAGGAACAGTGCCAAACCACATCTCAAATGGGGTCTTATCATGATTTGAAACTGCAGACAAATTCCTAACATAGTTTGCAGTTAAGAGAGAGTCACCCCAATATTCTGGAGGTAGGCTCGAGGCAGTCAGCATGGCTCTTGCTTTCTCCTGCACAGTCCTGTTCAGCCTCTCAATTTTTTCCCATTTTGTTGATGGGCATATGGTGCAGTCTTTTGATGGACTGCACCATTCTTCCTGCAGAACTTTTCTAAACCAGAAAACTCAGTACCATTGTCGGTCCTGATAAACTTAACCTTGCACTCGTGCTGGGTCTGCCACTCAGTCAATAAATTAACTGCCTCTCTTGATGCATCTGCCTTTGACTTGAGTAGAATGGTTGCTGACATCTCAGAAAATTCATCTAAGACATTAAGTGCATATTTCTCATCATCATAAGTTTCTGGTGAAACTGGACCCATAAGGTCCATATGCACAACCTCTTGTTTACTATTGCAAGCAGTGCCTGTTGATTTAAAAGGTTGCACAGTTTGTTTCCCATGCAAGCAGGCACTGCAGACACCTTTTGTACCAATAGAACTTGAGAAATCAGAAGAGGGGAGTTTAATTCCCTTGACCATTTTTCCCTTCATCATTCTTACCATATAGGCTGGAGACAAGTGCCCCAGCCTCTGATGCCACAGGTCTCCATCCCTGTGAATCACCTGAACATTGCATGCCTCCACAAACTTAGTTTCTGGATGGAAAGAAACATGCTTGTCTGGTAGAGCTAAGTCCACCAGCCACTGGTAAGGGAAAGCATGCTCAGCATTTCCCAAATGGTACCCATTAGAATATGTAAGGTAACACTCGATACCCATGATATTGACATTCATACCATCTAAATAAGCTTTGCCCACTGATAGAAGATACTTCTTAGTAGAGGGAACATGCTTGACATTGTGCAGGAACAAGGAACTGCCAGACTCGAGGAACACTTGCATGGAGCCTTCTCCTATAACTTCCTCTGACTTGCCATTTGCCACAATTAGACGTTGTGGCACATCAAACTTGACATAATTTATCATGTTGTTACTTGAAGGAGAAATGTGATCAGTTGACCCTGAATCTATAAGCCAAGCAGGTAGAGAAGGTTAGGAAATTACTGTATCCCTTTGTACACAATTTGTTTGTGCCCTCCTCTCCTGTGCGGCAAGCTTAGGACACGTTGTCTTGGTGTGTCCTGGATTCCTGCATTACTGGCAAATTAGTACAGGCCTTCCCTGCTGTTGAAACGCAGGTTGCCCTGTCCCTGAATTTTCACGGTTAGTATTATTAGGCACTTCTGCCTGGTGAGCACCTGAACCAGCCCCACCTGAACCACCTTGCCTGCCTGCAGGCTGACCATCCCCACCTTGATTCCTATGAGGTTTGGGGTTTGAGGTGTTTGGAGGATTATATGGCTTCTTTGCTTGAAGATCCATATATGTTAACTCAAGAACATGCTGGAGTTGGTGCACATTTGGAAGGTTGTTGCACACAGACAGCTGTAAGCGCCTATCTACCTCATACTCCTCAGTGAGGCCTTCTATGATCATAGAGCACTGGCAAACCTCAGAACACTGCTCTCCTAGTGATTTGAGGTTGTTTGCAATTTTCCTGCATCTTAACACGTACTCAGATGGTTTTTCACCTGGCTTCATGGCAAATAACTTTTGCTCCCTGTGGAGGCTCATCAGCCTAGCTGCTGCTCTAGCGTTAAACACCTGCAGCAGCTTGTTCCACATATGGTAAGCACTTGTCAAGTCAGTAATCTGAACAGAATATTGCTCAGTACATGCTTGAGTGATAATGGTTTGAGCTTTGAAATCATCATAAGCTCCCTGATAATCATCATGAACACAGTAGTTGACATTCATTTCCCACAGCATAGCATACACTTGCTTTGTCCATGTCAACCAGTTGGTATCATTTAACTTAACTAACTCTATCTTTGGAGTTAACTTCTGATGAGAAGAGAACGAAGGACCAGTGGTTGGATTTATGGTGGGCAGGCCAGGAATACCTACGTTTGGAAATTGACCTTGCCGAGCACTATATGGTGGCCCCTGACTAAAAGGAGGACCACCCCAACCACCACCACCTGGTCCACCAGGACCGCCTGGACCACCAGGACCGCCTGGTCCTCCAGGACCACTACGACCACCCCCACCAAAGCCACCAGGAACATTCCCACCAGAGCCCGGATAGACAGGGTATTGCGGGTAGTTGCCTGAGACTGGTGGAGGATGCCAAATCGAGCTTGCTCCTCCAGGGGGACCCCCACTGTATGGTGGCCCACCTCCAGGAGGACCGCTGCCTGAGCTGTATGGGTAGCCACCTCTAGGAGGGCCTCCAGCTGGAATTGCTGAAGCTGACGTTGACACTCCAAAGTTGGATGGTACCTGCACACTAGCTGGCTGAACCAAGGTTGGGTTAGAAATCTGCCTGCTTCTATTTTTGTCTCCTGCCGGATCCGCATCCTCGTCACACGTCTCTCTGCCTCCCTCGCTAGGCATCCACGCATCGAACCCAGGGTATGTCTATCTTCTTTTAAATTGTGCTCGTTGCCACCGATTCTTTGCATATTTCTGCCGTCGCCCCATTTTTCCACCGAGGTCTTAGGGGCATGTAACGCGCGGAATGCGTCCCCGTCCGAATCGAGTTCATATACGAGGTCTAATTCGATCACGTACGTCCGATCACGTGCAGCGCCTCTTTTGGGTTTCGATTCCAATCTGAGACCACTGTGGCAGGGCACGCCAGGCGAAGGTCCTGGGTTCGATTCCGCTGAGCGCTACAAGTGTTATCGGCGATTGGTTTCTGTCCTCGTTTACGGGTGGGGCGTCTTCTCCCTTCGTACTCTCGGTAGAGGCCAAAAGAGCCGCGTTCTGGTAGAGCACATGGATGCCACAGGACCTACCTATCCGAGGTGCCTAACTCCTAAGCGGGGGGCTTCCTCTTAAGGGGGGAGGGATGTAACGCGCGGAATGCGTCCCCGTCCGAATCGAGTTCATATACGATGTCTAATTCAATCTCGTACGTCCGATCACGTGCAGCGCCTCTTTTGGGTTTCGATTCCAATCTGAGACCACTGTGGCAGGGCACGCCAGGCGAAGGTCCTGGGTTCGATTCCGCAGGCGCTACAGGCATCGCGGCATCGCAACGCTTTCTCCTCTTTCGGGCCAAACCTTTACCTTCGGTCCATGCCACTCGTGTTTCCATTCTGAAATTTCATTCCACAGTCTGCCTTTCCTCTTCTTTGCCCCTGTCTCCCACATTTTCTGCTCTTCACCCGACTCCCATCGTCCTAGCCCTTCCCCTTCTACCCGTAAACCTCTTTGCTCGACCTTTATGAAATGCACATATGGGGATGGACTTTCTCTCGCTGGCGTCTTTATGTTCAGGTCTGGAGGGGTGGAGCCCCTGCTTCTTTCCTCCACAAGATAGAGAGAGAGAGAGAGAGAGAGAGAGAGAGAGAGAGAGAGAGAGAGAGAGAGAGAGAGAGAGAGAGAGAGAGAGAGAGAGAGAGAGAGAGAGAGAGAGAGAGGGGAAGGGGGGAGGAGGGGGGGAGGAGGGGAGGGAGAGAGGGATAGAGAACATTTGGTAGTGTGAAAACTGAGTCGCAGTGCGAACTCAGAAAGATATGACCCCAAACTATTAGGCTGCAGGAATTTAGAAATTGTGATTTGCAGATAGAAAAAACACCGACATATACAGTAGTAGATTGGACAAAAGTTGTTCTTGTGGATACTGAGGTGTACTGATATCACCCCAACTGCGTGGCTCCCCTAACACCCACCAAAAAGTGGGGGAGGGTGGTGGGGTTGAGGGAGAAGGGGAGGGAGGGAGGGGGGAGGGGGAGAGAGAGAGGGAGGGAGGGAGGGAGGGAGGGAGAGAGAGAGAGAGAGAGAGAGAGAGAGAGAGAGAGAGAGAGAGAGAGAGAGAGAGAGAGAGAGAGAGAGAGAGAGAGAGAGAGAGAGAGAGAGAGGGGGGGGGGGGAGAACATTTGATAGTGTGAAAGATATGACCCCAAACTATTAGGCTGCAGTTATTTAAAAATTGTGATTTGACGATAGAAGAACACCGAGATATACAGTAGTAGATTGGGCAAAAGTTGTTCTTGTGGATACTGAGGTGTACTGATTTCAGCCCGACTGTGTGGCTCCCCTAACACCCACCAAAGGAAAGGGAGGGAGGGGGGGGGAGAGAGAGAGAGAGAGAGAGAGAGAGAGAGAGAGAGAGAGAGAGAGAGAGAGAGAGAGAGAGAGAGAGAGAGAGAGAGAGAGAGAGAGAGAGAGAGAGAGAGAGAGAGAGAGAGGCCACTTTGTCCGGATTCGGGCCTTTCATGCTCAGGATTCCGTGTCTTCTGGGCTGGGTTGACGTTATTCTTTCTTCTTCTGGTGACCGAGCAGCGGCGGTCTGTTGCACCGCTTAGAATTTCCGGGTTCTCACCTCTGGACATGCACCTTCGGACTCGGGCGTTTTTTCCTTGGACACAGGCGTCCTCGTCCGGATTCCGCCCTTTCATTTTGTCCAACTGCACCGGACTCGTCAGGATTCGGGCCTTTCATTCTCTACCTTCAGTGTTTCCGTGTCCTCCCGCGTCCTCCGCCGTGTCGCGCTGTAATTTTCACTATACTCTGAAATCCACTTTCCTCGCTCCAGTTTGTCGCCGAAGGCTGCGACTCCTCCGGAGGAGGAGGAGCAGCACCCGGAGGCGACAAACTCTCCACGAGCCGCCCGCGTCCTGCCTCCTTGCTCCAATTCTTAGAGGCCGAGGTCACGGTGCTCACCCCACGCGCTTCCGGTAAGCACCCAACTTCTGGTCCTTTCGTTGACGTGTTGAATTCGGAATTCAATGCGAAGAGCACAACTGAACCATCAAGTGGCCCCTTGCGGCGCCCACCAGCTCCGTTGTTCAATGGTGAAAAGGAGGGAACTGATATAATCACATGGTTGGGTAGTTTGACGATTACTTACCGATTTTGGGCCTCCACGTTGATGAACTTGTTTGCCACGCTTCCCTTTGCCTTATTGGCCATGTAGTTAAGGAACGCCCATTCCTTAACGGCACGGCCAGGAAGACAAAGGGACGCGTGGGACACTAATTGTAACGTACTTCCGGATACGTCCACCCGTCGGATACGGGTCTCACGTGGTCTTCGACCACGAGGGTGCATACGACTCGGTATGCACCTGTGTGAGGTCATTCTCACACGAGCTTTTGTCTTAGATCTTGCATCTAGCCTTTGTCTTCGTGAATTTCCTAGATCATTACATTTGTTTTTGGTATCGGCGAAAATCTATTCTCTGTACTCTGTCCGTGCTCGTTTTGCTGCACTATGGCCGAGCTCGTTTTGCCTCGCGAGTCTACAATCGAATTTATCTTGACGAAGGGGCATCATCCATACCTCCCAGCCACGCTCCTACCCAACCTACGGGTTCCGAGCGCAGCGGGCTTCGTTCAGCGCATGCAGCGTTTGATCAATGAAGCTCGGATGGTACACCGAGTAGCCACCAACCGACAGGCACAGACAGCCAACACAAAACGTAGGGATCTCCAGTTCTCACCAGGGGATTGGGTCCTTCTGTCCTCCAAGGACCTACGTTTTAAGCAAGGCACTCCAAAACTCCTCCCTCGCTGGGTAGGTCCATTCCAAGTCCACAAGCGCATTGGCAAACAAGCTTATGAGCTAGTTCTGCCTGCACGCTGGAGAATACATGATGACTTTCATGTATCCAAGTTGGAACCCTACCGTAGGGATGGATCAGTTCAACCACCGCCTCCAGCGGAACTTCTCCTTGGGGAAGAGGAATACGAGGTGGACTCCATCGTAGCCCACCGTCGTGTCAATTCTCGAAATCCCGCCAAGTACGAGTACCTCGTCCAGTGGACAGGACACTCTCCGGAACACAATACTTGGGAACCACAAGGGAATTTGACCAATGCTCCTGAAGTGCTCAAGAGGTACTGGGACACAGTCGGTCGCAACGCACCGACATAGGAGGTTCATCAGCGGCCTTGAGCCCCCGCGCCTGCGGGAGGGTCGTGGTTATGTAGCCGCATACTCGAGTGCACCGAGTATCCTTCCGACTTGCAGGTCAAGTGCTAGCCTTCCTACGCCCACTCCCTCGGGTCCCAGCATAAGCTGTGTCTTACTGCTGTAGTGACTTAGCTCTTCGAATCAGTGGCGTTTGGCCTGTGGCCGGCGTTACCCCGTTCACTGCGGGCTTATTACCCAGTACACCCATGGCAAGTTCGAACCCAAGTCCTCGGGCTTGGTGTCTTCGGGTCGTCGCTCATCAGCTCACCATCTTGTTGATGTGTTACAGTGAGCCTTCCACACTCACCCTTTGTTAGCCTCCCAGGAGCTCGGCTAGCTAAGAAGGGGAGAAATGTAACGTACTTCCGGATACGTCCACCCGTCGGATACGGGTCTCACGTGGTCTTCGACCACGAGGGTGCATACGACTCGGTATGCACCTGTGTGAGGTCATTCTCACACGAGCTTTTGTCTTAGATCTTGCATCTAGCCTTTGTCTTCGTGAATTTCCTAGATCATTACACTAATTCATCACCATGAAGGCCCCAAATAGATGAATAGTCAGTAAATTGACCTAACCATGTGACTATATCAGTTCCCTCCTTTTCACCATTGAACAACGGGGCGGGTGGGCGCCCAAAAGGGCCCACGTGACGGTTCAGTTGTTCTCTTCGTATTGAATTCCGAATTCAACACGTCAACGAGAGGACCAGAAGTGGGGTGCTTATCGGAGACGCGCTCCTTAACCACCGCGACCTCGGCCTCCAAGTTGGAGGCTCCAACAACTTGTTGGCAAGAAAGACATCCTCGCGGTTTACATATAACAGCTCTCACTATTTTAAACGTGTACTCACTCATATCCGAGTGTAAGCATCCCCCTGTTAGGTAATAAAACCTTCACTTCTATACCACGTCCCTGTTTCCGTGTACATCCACAGGTTGCTGGGGATGCTGTGGATTTATCCGGATGACGGGGTCGTCCGCCACAAACCAGGAACTAATTGTATGCACATTGGTCTGTCTGTGATTTTCTTCAAGGGCTTGGTTATGCTGGGTGGAGGCCAAGGCCCTTCGTGTAGGTATGGGGGCCATGGGGAGTATTGGTGGTGCTTACATAATCTCGTCTCCGCGTGTGCCGAGTCATGCACACTTCAAACTTTTTCTAAGACATCCTCGCGGTCTTCGGTGCGACCGATCGAAGAAGTTTTGTCCAGCTCCACGGCGATGAAATACTAAGTGCAATGCTACACGCGGGACACGTATTCGAGTTTCAACGCCGATTGCGCCTAAATGTCGGCAAAATGAGCCACGGAGTCGAAACCCGGCTTTAAAGCTCGCCTGTGGGCCTACAGGTGCGATTGTGAACCTCGACCGGCTCGAGGCGAGAAATATCCTCTAATTTGACGAACGAGATGCTGCACAGCAATCTCAAGACTTGAAAGTCCTTTGATTTGTATAAGCTTCTTCTTCGTAAGCTTTCGGAGATTCTCAAAATCGAGACCGAGGGTGGAGTCCGGCACACGAGGGTTCTTCTTGGCCCGTTCAGGCCAAGATTTATCCCAACAAGGGCCAAGAGCAACTCTTCTAGCAACTGGCACCGCTATAAAAGAATAATGCAAACCCTCTGGCACTTCTACGAGCGTACGAAGAGCCATCGCGAACCCCAGGTTCGCCCACGGACCCCAGGTCCGTAACGCAATAAGCAATCGCGAGAGATATCAAAACCCGAGGTTTTAATTCTGAAACTTCGGAATGGCCTTCCCCGGCGCGCTTTGGGAACACATGGCTGATGTAAAGGGGGGAACCGCTGCATAGTGCTCAAATGTGGTTTGAGCACTATGTGGTTGCGGATGCGCTGAGCCGCACGCGGGTGGAATATACACCTCCAAACTCATTGGTGAACGCTATCGTGGTTTCCACTCGTTCATACGTTTCGGAGGGTTCCCCTTACATTCCAACTCACTCCCTTCGGGATGCCATTTGCGCCGTTACCCGGGCACAGGGTTACTCCCTTCCAATTGGCTGCAGAGGCTTGTGGTATGGGACACGAGGCTCGGCCTTGTTGGAATTTGTGTACTGTCAGGTCAATCCAAAGGGTACAACTTCCACTCAGAATAAAGTAGCGGTATAGTTAATCCACGTGGTTGAGGGAAAAGTCTTTGACAAACACCCAGTGGCCTCTTGGCCACAAGTATTGACGATTAAGGCACTTAGGAACATGGCAGAGAACGTCCTGCAGTATGTTTGTGGTTATCAGACATGGGCTTATCGTAACAGATAATGACGTGATAGACCCATAGTAGGATAAGGGCCAATTTCCAAGGCCCTGGACTTAAACCCTGATAGGAATTCGTGAAAAGGGTCAGATTAGCGCAATTCAACGCGCTGATCTGATAATACTAGGTGCGACTGAACGAAGCCCAAGGCAGTCAATCGATAGTGTTTTTGAAACATCTTGTTGTCAAAAGCTGTGACTCACAGCCTGATCTAAATTCCCTCTCATCTCTGTTTGGCATCGTGGATGCATTTGTTCAGCACAAGAGAAGATCAGTCTGGTAAGGCATACCTTCGTCGCTGACGCTATTGTGACAGCCATAAGTGCTGGTAATGATTGTGAACTAAAGATAATGGTGCTAATGTGCAGACCTTTAGCTGCTTCCACCTGTTGATGGTGTTGATATTAAAAGTGGTCTTTTATCTGGTAAGCAGTTCATGGTGCACGTTAGCATATTAGGAAATGATCGTGTGATGGTTATCAGCAAGGTACTAATGGTTTAATATGCACAGGATGACACAATTGTGTGTCGAATGATCTGTGATATTTCATATTAAATCTAATCTGGATCTTGCAGGTAATCGTAAGTTAGAACGGTGTGTATACTGCATGTGTAAGTCAATCGATAGTGTTTTTGAAACATCTTATTGTCAGAAGCTCTGACTCACAGCCTGATCTAAATTCCCTCTCATCTGTGTTTGGCATCGTGGATGCGTTTGCTCAGATCAAGAGAAGATCAGTCTGACCTTTAACTGCTTCCACCTGTTGATGGTGTTAATATTAAAAGTGTTCACTTATCTGGATGACACAGTTGTGTGTCTAATCATCTATGATATTTCATATTGAATCTAATTTGGATCTTGCAAGATCCATCAAATCCACCCACAAATCCTTCAGCTGGCAACACCAGCCAGTCTGCCCAGTCAGGAAATGTTGTAGACCAGACAAATCCAGTTTATACCAACCTCAAACTAGTCCAGGCGTTGGACCTCGACTGTGAAAATGGCTTTAGGTGGCAAAAGGATGTCCTAAACGTGGCCAACAGTAAACGTATTAAGGTGTGTCTTGAAGAGGAACATCCTGATACAGCTGGAGACTCTCTTGCTATGAGTCTTCTTACTGAAAAGATTCCTGACGTTTGGGTGGACAGGGCATTGGACATGCCAAATGCAAAGCAGGCCTATGACTGGCTGCTGAGCAAGTTCACTGGTGGATCTAACGAAGAATTGATGAGGAAATGGTCCAAGGTGTAGGACCATGGGTGCATCAATGATGGTCAGGAATATCATGCATATTTGGCTAGAAAATTCAGGCTTGCAAGAGGTCTGCAAGCCAATAATCATCCATGCTCTGATGGTAGGTCGAAAATGGGGATTATAGAGGGCTTGCCTAAGCAATTTGATCATGCTAAATCAAACCTCTATACCTCATGTCTTGGTCAGGATGAAGATAAGGTTACTCTTAATATTCAAGCGTGTGCTAAGTTACTTGGAATTGATGAGTTCAAGGCCCCTTCTCTCTCTGCCAATCTCGCCAACCCAGTCAGAGGTCCCCCTCGCCCAAGAAATGCACCAGGTTCTAGACCACAGGGAATGCCAAAAGATCTTCCAAACAACTTCAAGGGCTGCTGGTACTGCCTTGAAGGTGGACATACAAGATCTTCTGGCATTCCCCGTGGTCTAGAACCTGGTGCATTTCTTGGGCGAGGGGGAGCTCTGACTGGGTTCGCAAGATTGGCAGAGAGAGAAGGGGCCTTGAACTCATCAATTCCAAGTAACTTAGCACACGCTTGAATATTGAGAGTAACCTTATCTTCATCCTGACCAAGACATGAGTAAGAGGGGTTTGATTTAGCATGATCAAATTGCTTAGGCAAGCGTTCCATAATCCCCATTTGCAACCTACCATCAGAGCATGGATGGTAATATATTGGCTTGCAAACCTCTGACAAGCCTGAATTTTCTAGCCACATATGCATGATATTCCTGACCATCATTGATGCACCCATGGTCCAAGACCTCGGACCATTTCTTCATCAATTCCTGGTTAGATCCACCAGTGAACTTGCTCAGCAGCCAGACATAGGCCTCCTTTGCATTTGGCATGTTCAATGCCCTGTCCACCCAAACGCTAGGAATCTTTTCAGTAAGAAGACTCATAGCAAGAGAGTCTCCAGCTGTATCAGGATGTTCTTCTTCAAGACACACCTTAATACGTTTACTGTTGGCCACATTCAGGACATCCTTTTGCCACGTAAAGCCATTTTCACAGTCGAGGTCCAACGCCTGGACTAGTTTTAGGTTGGTATAAACTGGATTTGTGTGGTCTACAACATTTCCTGACTGGGCAGACTGGCTGGTGTTGCCAGCTGAAGGATTTGTGGGTGGATTTGATGGATCTTGCAAGATCCAAATTAGATTCAATATGAAATATCACAGATGATTAGACACACAATTGTGTCATCCAGATAAGTGAACACTTTTAATATCAACACCATCAACAGGTGGAAGCAGTTAAAGGTCAGACAGATCTTCTCTTGATCTGAACAAATGCATCCACGATGCTAAACACAGATGAGAGGGAATTTAGATCAGGCTGTGAGTCGGAGCTTTTGACAACAAGATGTTTCAAAAACACTATCGATTGACTTACACGTGCAGTATACACACCGTTCTAAGTAACGATTACCTGCAAGATCCATATTAGATTTAATATGAAATATCACGGATGATTAGACACACAACTGTGTCATCATGTGCATATTAAACCATTAGTACCTTGCTGATAACCATCACACGACCATTTCCTTATATGCTAACGTGCAGCATGAACTGCTTACCAGATAAAGACCACTTTTAACATCAACACCATCAACAGGTGGAAGCAGCTAAAGGTCTGCACATTAGCACCATTATCTTTACTTCACAATCATTACCAGCACTTATGGCTATCACAATAGCGTCAGCGACGAAAGTATGCCTTACCAGAATGATCTTCACGTATGTCCCACGCTCCTAGCTGAAAAGGAGAGGAAGGCTGGTCTTATTACAGCGCACAATAATCAAGCAAACCCTGTTGGAGGTATTGCATTGGGTGACTCCTCTGATTCTAGTAATCCATTTTCCAGATGGGTGGTAGACTCCGGTGCCTCAACTCATATATGTAATGATGTGAGACTGATGCAGAATAGACACTGGTATACACAACCAAAGGGCTTTAACTTGGCAACTGGTGAACATGTTGCTGAGCGCAAGGCATGTGGTCCTGTATGCTTAGTGGATGAATAGGGAAACGTGTGTAAATTAAAAAATGTAAAGTATGGGCCTACTGCCATTGAAAATCTATTGTCATTTTCAAGTGCAATAACGGATGGCATTATATTTTCGAATAATTCACATGGAGAGGTGATCAGTATGTCCAGTGAAATTTCAAGGTTCACTTCAGAAGTAAAAAAGGAAAGGGGACTCTACTTTGTGTATTGCCTGTGCTGCAAAATTGAGTCATCACACAGTGTGGGTTATGTTCACAAATGTTCTGAATACGACGTTTAGGACATCCAGGAAGTAAAACCCTGGAACGATTGCAGACTGAGGACATGGTGAAAGGAAGATCTACATCTCTTTCTCCTTGTTTACATGGTCATTCACTGTGTGATGTGTGTGTGATGGGCAAGCAGATTAGAGAGCTACCAACGATCTCCAGTATCAGCAACTGAACGTCTTCAGCTGTTGCACTTAGATGTAATTGGTGAGCTACCAGTGCCAGGAGCTTAGGGTGAGCGCTACATGCTCACAGTATTAGATGATTACTCTAGAGCTGGTGAATCCATGGCTTTGACCTCCAAGTCCCAGGTGGGTGGTGCTGTCAAGTCTATCATCCTGTATTTAGAAAATCAGACTAATCACATTGTCAAAGTGGTTAGGTCTGACAGGGGAAGCGAGTTTGTAGCTTCTGACTTGCTTGACTTTTTCCAGTCTAAAGGGATCCGACACGAAACATCGGCTCCCTATACCCCACAACAGAACGGGAGAGCACAACGCTTTAACAGATCCTTGAAGGAGAAAGTTAGAATGCTTCTCCTACAGGCAAAAGCTCCACAAAGCATGTGGGCTGATGCACTCCCAACGGCTGTCAGATTGTTAAATCTTAGAGCAGTTAAGGGGAAGCCAGCCACACCCTATGAACTGCTGTTTGGGAGGAAACCATCTGTCCATTACTTAAGAGTGTGGGGATGCCTGGCATTTATTAAAATACCAGATAAGGATCTATCAGCCTTTTCGGCTAGGTCTGAGGCTGGAATGTTTGTAGGATATGAGCCTGCATCAAAGGCCTATCAAATCAGGGTAGGCAATAAGGTAAAGGTGTCAAAGAATGTCAATTTCTTTGAAGATAAACTAGGAATTCATGCTCTCTCTCCTAGTAACTCCTTGCCTACAGAATTTTCCCATGATATTAATTTTGATCAAGTTCCAAGCACTGATAATGGGGATGATTGGGACTTTGTGCCGGTTGACCTTACAGGTGCATTGGAACTAAATAGGGAAGCAGGAAGGGGTGTTGCACCCATCCTCCCAGCCAACTTAGAGGTCATGCAAAGAATGAATGACATCTTGAGGGGTTTGGGAACAGCGGAAGAGAGTGGTCCAAGTGGATTATCTGGGTCAGGAGTTCCAGGGGAAGGAGTAGTGGGCACTTGGGATACACAAAATCCAGGGTCACACGTATCAGATAATTCACGTGAGGAGTCAGACACTCATCCTTCTGCTGAAGACAGTGGCTCAAATGATGAATCTCAAAATGGTGCAAGAGGTGGTGGAGGTAGATATGAACTGAGACAAACGTTGGCTGAACCAGACAGGTATGTTCCTCGTACATACCACATTGGGGAAATGCCAGTTACAGACGCATCAGGAATAATACCTCCAGATCAAAATGGGGCACAAGAGCAGGTAAAATTGTCATCCAAAAATATCAAGGTTCCAGAGGACTGGTGGGAAGCCAAAAAATCGCCACAGTGGGCATATTGGTTAGAGGCCATGAATGAAGAGATGGACTCTATTGACTCTCCTGAAACTTTTGAATATTGTGCGAGACCTTCCGATGCCAAAATTATTCCTCTGAAGTGGGTTTATGCTTTAAAGACTGACAGTTTTGGTGATATTGTCCGATTTAAGGCGAGAGTGGTAGCACAAGGATGCAAGCAAAGGCCAGGGGTTGACTACTCTGAAACCTTTGCTCCAGTCAGCACACACACATCTAGAAGGGTGCTGTTAAACTTAGCCACATCAAATGGGTGGAAGATACACCAAGTTGACGTGAAGACAGCATTCCTAAATGGAACGTTGGATGAGGAAGTGTATGTGGCCCAACCTCCTTGCTTCTTTAATGGTGACTCCAACATTGTGTGTAAGCTACTGAGATCTTTACATGGTCTAAAGCAGGCACCACGTGCATGGCATAAGTGTGTGGTGGAACAGCTGGGAAAGTTTGGGTTTACCGCCTGCAAGTGATCCGGCTCTCTTCATCAACAAAGAATCCTTCAAGTCACATGTACACTTGTTGGTGTATGTTGATGACTTGTTAATTCTGAGTGAGGATGTGGAATGTATTCAGTGTGTTACGCAACAGCTGACTAGCATATTCTCGATTCATGATCTTGGTGAAATTAAGTCATTTTTGGGGTGTGAAATCAAGATAAATGAATCTTCTCACACTCTAAAAATGACTAATGTCCTAAAAATTGAGAAATTAGTGGGAGAATATGGGCTACCTGACCAAGGGAGGGAGGTGGATACACCTATGTCAGGTTCCTTCCTACCCACTCAAATGCCTGAGCCTTCTAACGGGATGACTGGAGAACAGATTGGATAAGGAGTTCCTCTACCAGAAGGTCATAGGTATTTAGAATTGATCGGTTCTCTTCAGTATCTGTCAACCACTACAAGGCCTGATATTTGACAAGCTGTGGGAATTTTGAGCAGGTTTAGAGGACAGCCAACAACAGCCCATTGGAATGGAGCGATTAGGGTGCTGAGGTATCTTAATTGTACTAAATACATGGGGATTAAGTGTACCGGACCTAATAAGCATGAACTAATATGATTTGTGGATGCAGATTTTGCAGGTGATCTGGATAGTAGAAAATCAACAACTGGTTTTGTGTTTCTACTTAACGGATCTGCTGTGTCCTAGTCGAGTAAAAGGCAAACTTCCATCGCAACATCCACTGTGGAGTCTGAATATATTGCTGTAAGTGCAGCAGTAAAAGAGGCCATGTGGGTGGGAAGTATGCTTTGTGAGTTGGGAGAAGAAATCACATGTGTAACCATGTATTGTGATAATGAGGGATGTGTGTCAAACCTGAAGAATCGCATGGTTTCAAAACACACTAAACATATTAGTGTGAGTTACCATCATGCACGAGAAAGAGTGGCTTGGGGTCAAATTGATCCTACATATGTGTATACTACTGAAAACGTTGCTGACATGTTTACGAAGCCACTAGCCTCTACTGTGTTTGAGAAGCATCGTACAAGTTTGGGAATGCAGTAGACTAATATTGGAATGACCTGAAAGTACAAGGGGAAGATTGTTGGAATTTGTGTACTGTCAGGTCAATCCAAAGGGTACAACTTCCAGTCAGAATAAAGTAGCTGGATAGTTAATCCACGTGGTTAACTCAAGGGAAAAATCTTTGACAAACAGCCAGTGGCCTCTTGGCCACAAGTATTGACGATAAAGGCACTTAGGAACATGGCAGAGAACGTCCTGCAGTATGTTTGTGGTTATCAGACATGGGCTTATCCTAACAGCTAATAACGTGATAGACCCATATTAGGATAAGGGCCAATTTCCAAGGCCCTGAACCTAAATCCTGATAGGAATTCGTGAAAAGGGTCAGAACAGCACAATTCAACGCGCTGATCTGATAATACTAGGTGCGACTGAACGAAGCTCCAGGCAGTCAATCGATAGTGTTTTTGAAACATCTTGTTGTCAAAAGCTGTGACTCACAGCCTGATCTAAATTCCCTCTCATCTGTGTTTGGCATCGTGGATGCATCTGTTCAGATCAAGAGAAGATCAGTCTGGTAAGGCATACGTTCGTCGCTGACGCTACTGTGACAGCCATAAGTGCTGGTAATGATTGTGAACTAAAGATAATGGTGCTAATGTGCAGACCTTTAACTGCTTCCACCTGTTGATGGTGTTGATATTAAAAGTGTTCACTTATCTGGTAAGCTGTCGTGTGCTAAGTTTGCTATCAACAATGCAGAGCACTCCAGCACGGGCTTCAAGCCGTTCATGTTGAACTATGGTCATCACCCGTACCTGCCGCTATCGGTGTTGCCTCAATTCAAGGTCCCGGCTGCCTCGAGCTTTGTCCAACGCATTCAACGTTTGGTGGCAGAAGCTCGGCGCACACATCGCATTGCGACGGGACGACAGGCACGTTATGCTAACACGAAGCGTAAAGATGTCACGTTCGCTCCAGGAGATTGGGTTCTGTTGTCGGCTAAGAAGCTACGGTTCAAAGAGGGCACACCGAAGCTGTCGCCTAGGTACCCAACCTATCGCCCCCCCCCCCTCCCCAAACTCGTATTTCGAGCAAAACATTGCCCAAATGCTAGCCCACGCCTCCGGGAGGGGCCTTCCCCCCGACTGTATTGCGGGGAGAATCTCAGCCACTACCAATCCCGCCTTCAGCGGCACGTCTAAGTTTCACGCACAAATTGCTCAACATTGCAAGAATGCTCCAGCCGTACAGCGAAGACGTACGGCTTTTACATCTAAGAGGCCTCCCTTCTAACATCTTAGGCGGTTACACCAACCACCTTACATGGAAAAATGAAAGAAAACTTCACAAAGAAAACTTCACAAAGAAGAACCCAACCCAAATGTCCAACCCAAAATGGCATGCCACAAATACTTCATAACTTGCGACAACCACACTTGCGATGTCTCAATCAACAGATCGAGACGTGGTCCCAACGGCATCCGCGCCCTACGCGGACATGCTGGGCATGACATAAATGGAAAAAAGGTGCGAAGATTTTTACGACGACCACAAGGAACAAGACCAACAAGTGGCATTACGGACGTGGACAAAGGAAGGCGTCTGCCACGACGAGTGCTACAACGCCTACTCGGGTAAATGTGAAGGCCTTCACACCACAGACTGCATCTCAAAGAAAGACGGACAGCAGTGCAAGCATTTTCCAACTACGAGGCAGGTGGCAGTGAAGGAGGCCTTGTCATTGGCTCGGGTAATGCACACAGTCCTGGCTTTCTTCCTGGTTGTTTGTCCCATTGTTAGTTCACCATTGCGTCACATGCCTTTGTTGCCATAATATCTGTAATGTACTACGTTGTGGGACCTACAGCCCTTATGTGAACAGGACGTAAAGATTGCCATGAGGGAGTGCGCGCGCGCGTGCGGGCGTGAGTGCGTGTGCGTGCGTGCGTGCGTGCGTGCGCGCGCGCGCGCGCGCGCGCGCGCGTGTGTGTGTGTGTGTGTGTGTGTGTGTGTGTGTGTGTGTGTGTGTGTGTGTGTGTGTTTGTGTGTGCGTGCGCACAAGTTTGGGAGGGGGGGCGCAAATCATACACGCCTTGGGGACCCCCCCCCCCCCAATCCAGACTTTTGCAATTAAAATGACCAAGCCTGTCTGTTGAATTTAGGTTATGGGACTTGATTCTTATCCGACTTTTTACCATGCCCTGGGACCCTGCTACCGGTTTGGCAAATTTCTGTCCAAGTTTCTACCATGCCCCCCTCCTTCACCCCCAAACAACATCCCCCCTAGGGCTTTTGCACACATCTCTGTCTCTTTCTCATGTTGCAATCTGTGGAACAGGTGATGGGTTGGCCCTATACTGAGGGATGTTCACCCAGAATTCCAAACTACGATGGGACTTAAAAGCTGCATGCCCTTGAAGCTTTGGAGGGCGATTCGTGCTGATGTTAAGGGTACCGAAGGCGGCTGGGTCGTCTCCTTAAAGGATGGGCAGCATGTTGAGGTACCCGCCTTACATGTCCATGAAGCATACAACTACACGTTCTGCGTTTCCGTCAACAGCACCAGTGATGAGTCTGCAGCCCGAAACAACATGCCATATATCATTGCAGACCTTGGAACCTTGGTCAAGCTGAGCGTCGACAAAACCATTGGACGCTTCATCCAACCGAAGCTCCCCTCCTTCGGCCCTGGCCTGCACGACCGCTTCAGTGAAGCTATGCAACTCTTGTACCCAGCGGTAGGCACTGATTCTCGAGTATCCGAGCTTACCCTTGATGAGCCCCAGGGAAAATTTGTGTGGGCAGCCGAAATGGAGTTCTCCTTGATCTACCTGGAGGAATGGCCCGCCATAGCCGGTGTTAAGATATGTGGCTTCAACACGAAAAATGTCCCAGTGAACATTGCTACAGTGAAAAAGGCGGTGGGGTTGAAGGCTGAAGACGGTGGGAAAAAGAGGAATGCAGGGGATGCCTAGTGTGCCACTGTTGGTCCGTGCCTTGCGCTCACGTCTGCCAAGCTTCTTCTCCGTTAAGGCCATAGAGGATTGGCAACTTTTCTGCATGATTTCCAATGGGCTTCCCTAGACTGTGGGAAAGATCCTAACCAATCGAGTGCCAGCCAGTACAGGTATACCCCAATGCAGTACCCTTGAACCTTAATAATAATATGCATTGTGAGTTCATTACTAGGATGAGACCCACCAACAAGTACTCATAGAAATCCGACCACATGTCTCTCCAAAACCCATATTCATTAATGTCACTGTAGCCCACTGGAAATCAGGCAAAAAACTTGCTCATCCTATACAATGCCTCCCTTACGTAGGTTTCTATACAGTCTAGGAAAGGTCATAAGCACTCAAGTGTCAGTCACTGCGTAGTGTCAATACACAACGCCTGTGGCCTTAAGACAGAAGAAGCTTTATAGGCGTGCGCGCAAGGCACGGACCAACAGTGACACACTAGGCATCCACTGCCTTCCTCTTTTTCCCACTGTCTTCAGCCTTCAATCCCACCGCTTTTTTCACTGCAGCAGTGTTCGCTGGGACATTTTTCTTGTTAAAGCCACATATCTTAAGACCGGTTATGGCCCCGCATTCCTCCAGGTAGATCAAGGAGAACTCCGTTTCGGCTGCCCACACAAATTTTCCCCGGGCTCATCAAGGGTAAGCTCGGATACCCGAGAAACACTGCTTACGGCTGGGTACAAGAGTTGCACAGCTTCATTGAAGCGGTCGTGCAGGCCAGGCCCCAGGGAGGAGAGCTTCGGCTGGATGAAGCGTCCGATGGTTTTGTCGACGCTCAGCTTGACCAAGGTTCCCATGTCCGCAATGATATCTGGCATGTTGTTCGGGGCTGCAGACTCATCACTGGTGCTGTTGACCGAAACGCAGGTGTAGTTGTATGCTCCATGGACATGTAAGGTGGGTACCTCAACATGCTACCCATCCTTTGAGGAGACGACCCACCCGCCTTCCCTCCGCCTTCCCCCCCTCCCTCCCTCCCCCCGCCCCTCTCACCCCCCCCCTCCCCCCCCCCCCCCCCCCTCTCTCCCTCTCTCTCTCTCTCTCTCTCTCTCTCTCTCTCTCCTCTCTCTCTCTCTCTCTCTCTCTCTCTCTCTCTCTCTCTCTCTCTCTCTCTCTCTCTCTCTCTCTCTCTCTCTCTCTCTCTCTCTCTCTCTCTCTTTTCTCTCTCTCTCTCTCTCTCCTCTCCTCTCTCTCCTCTCTCTCTCTCTCTCTCTCTCTCTCCTCTCTCTCTCTCTCTCTCTCTCTCTCTCTCTCTCTCTCCTCTCTCTCTCCCTCTCTCTCTCTCCTCTCTCTCTCCTCTCTCTCCTCTCTCCTCTCTCCCTCTCCTCCCTCCCCCCCCCCCCCCCCCCCCCCCCCTCCTTCCGTGCTTGCAATTGCGTGTAGGGACTGTAGGCCCGCTCCAGACTGGTTTACTGTCTATGCTGGGGTTTGCAGGCCACACAATCTATCTTACATCACTATAGACATATAAATCAAATGTTGAAATGGTATAGACCTGCAGCAGCAGTAATTACTTATAAGAAACTCAAAAATGTATTAAATCAACATTTGGGAGCCTCATGAGAGTTATTTGGGTGCTATTTGGGAGATTTCATTCCTTGGGGGGGTTTTTGGAATCAATATTTTTGGGGGCAGCTTGGGACACATCATTTTTGGGAGGTTGATGGGAAACAATATGGGACGCGTTTGGGAAATCATGGATTTTGGAACGTGCTTGGGGGGCAACTTTGGGCTCTATTGATCCTGTATTTTTGGGAGTATGATGGGAAGTTTTTTTGGGAATAGCTTAGGAACACGGGATCCAATTTTGGGACATGTTTGGGACATCACAGGTTTTGGGACTTTTTTATTTGGGAACTCCAGGGACCCTTAAGGGACCAGTTTGGGAGCCAATCCTTTCCACTACTTACTAGTGACTACCCGATCGGTTTTGATTGTAAGAAGTCTTTGGGATCCTTGCCAAGTTTCGACTTTTTCATGAGAGCCCGTTAATGTTTATACTATTTGACATCACGACCCGACAGACAAAAGGAAGCATCGGCGACCATAACCCTGGGAGCAATATGCATGATGGAGGAATAATCATCAAACTGCTCAACCAAGTGGTTATTTCGTGCCTTCCTTGGTCCATCGAACTTGGGCGGAGGAACTCCGAATGGGCTGAGGCGAATGAGTCATGTTTTTTCAAGTCGTATTTAATCGGGTTATTCGGAATGGTGGGAAGAGTAGTTGGTGGGGTAAGCGTCGCTTACTAAGCGATTGCATACCCGCGGAACTCGTGAAATAGTCGTACAGGCGACAGAGATGGAGTCTCGAATGCCATAAATGCTGAACGGCTCTGTTCGGGAGCGAGTTGCGTGGCGTGGTCCCCAGCATAACTACGCTCGGTGGGGTATCCTCGAGGCCACGAAGCAGAAACTTCCAATTCCAATAGGGTTCTTAAGCAGTGGTTGGAAGGGTAGACATCCTGCCGTTCTGGGGCATCTTGCTCACAAGAATGGCAGGATGAGCCGGGAACACCACGAGAGCCATAGTGACACAAAGGACACTTGAAGCAAAGATGAAGGACAAAAAACCTTCTACAGGAAAACGCAAAATATACCAATATGGGCCGCAATATGTAACATCCCAATAACATCCTTGGAAAGATGGCTCTGCAAAGGCAAAAGTGCTGGTATGGTCCGACCAGGATACCATATACCGTGCGAGTCTACAAGGTTACACCCGGTACGATGTACCGCTGGCACATGCGGGACGACCTTGGAGCACTGTCTTCCTACCGGCGCACTACATTCTCCCCTCCTAGGTGACCAAGCAGATGCGGGGTTTGGTAAGGATGTATTCACGAAGCCACGCTTCATGTGAAATTGTGGCGCAAACATCGACTTGTGGCCGGAATTTTATCGTTTGCTCCCGCATGGGGTACACAAATCACACCCACCAGCGTCCCATCCCTTTCCCTTCCCCCCCCCCCCCCTTCTCCCCCTCATGATACAGCAGAGCAGAGCAAAGGTACGTGGGCAAAGAGGTTTCCAAAAAAATATCACATTCTTTCCGAGGCAGACAAAAGGAAATGCTTAGTGTGCCGCAATCTAAGAGGTCAAATTCCTTCGCAACCAAGCAAAGGTGGAAGCAAAACTCTCGTACAAAGCTCAACCACATTTATGAAACCACATAAATGCGTCATGGTCAAGTCCAAGCATATACGCGTTGCAAAACAGTTTGGACAATACACAAGCAAAACGATTTATCAATTGTACAGCGGAACGACTGGACCCACAAGTTGATGTAGAGCATCTCTTACAAGGAAGGAGGGGAAGATCACATGTGCTTCAAGACATCTTATTGTAACGAGTGCTAGATACCATCTGCAGTGCGCGTCTTATACACCCTTTGCCTTGAACGACCATTAATGCAGTACGTACAATGTTACCAATGTATACATTGGTAACATTTGTCACAAGCACTGGCAATATCAAATATTCCAGGCCTGAGGCTTCTCATCCTTCATGTTTTAACCTCACTCGATGCATTCAAATTAGCCTCCTGCAAGCGATAAGTGGGAACATTTGTGCATTGACACCAAAATTCTAGGCGTGTGATAAGAAGCCAGCTTGCTACATAGTACGGTATACCACCGTATATGTAGGCGCCTTTGCAAAGGCGCCTATCTAAACATTGGTATACCGAAAAATGCAAGAAGCTGGCTGGCAAGCTGGCAGCAAGCTAGCTATTGGACATATATTTTCATGAGGGAGTTCTTATACTATAATCAGTATCCAGCGACGGCCCGAGCTTTGTTTCCAAGCGTTGGAAAATGCTATGAGCTTCTTCAAAGAACCTCTGTTTAGGCCATGTCTAGGGACTCGTGACACTACCACAACTTCGCCAACCTATGTGCACACAGGTGCCATCTGCCATTAGGCTTCAACTGAAGATGATGTGAGGTTTCCTGCCAGCGGAGTCGCGGGCCATGCTCTTTATACGGGACCCTTTAAAAATGGGCCCTTGAAAGGGAAATTTTTACCGCTCCCTGCGGTCCTATTTCACCCATGCAGTAAATACTGTACCTAACAAAAATAAATGAAGCCCAAAAAGTGAGGTGAAGACTTTTGCTGACAATCTTCTTGAGGTTCAAAGGAAGGAGAGTGCGAGTCTGTACACATGCCGGCAGCATGTTGTGCATATGTCGATGGCATTACAACATCTATTGCCAGCCGAGGAACGTGTCCAGGCCCCATACGGTGAGCAACGACAAAGGATAGATCGCCAGAGATGGCAATGCCCAAACGGTTTTGAACGTCACCCGCGAATATCCGACCAGACCTACAAGAAGGGTTGAACCTGAATCGCCCCACCATCGGCAAGTCTGTCAATTAGAACATTTGCTGGTCTCGAGTCACAGATGGAGAAGGGTTGAACTACCGGAATTTTGTTCAAGGAGCATCACTCAAGATCATGCAAGCTTCACTGCATATGCCGGCGTCGCCGCTCGGAAAGCCTTTCGAAAAGGTACATTCTTTTGACATTTGCAGCTTGAGGGATGGTCAGAGGACGGATATATCTGTCCTCTGACCATACCTTATAGCTTCAAATGTCAAAAGAATTTACACGCCATTTTTATATAAAAATGGCGTGACCCAAACAGCTTATGATGCCAACCTTGCTAGCAAGCCGTCATAACTTCCATGTTCTAGAAAACCCTCCATTCGTGGCATAGGATCCTATGCACTGCCAGCCCATGGCCACGTTTGTGGACAATACATAGCAAGCGCATAGGAGAAGAGCTTGTATAGTATATTTTAGTACAAATTCCCGAAGATTTGAAGAATCTTACACGTGACTGCGAAATAAAGCAGCAATAGCTATTGCTGCCTATAAGCGCCTCGAGACTCAGAGATCTTCGTACAGCTAGTTCAAAGTTCTGCCTGACCACATTCAATGAGGATTAATCCAAGTTATAACATGATCAAAGCATTCATATGATTTGCATTGCAGTTCTCATTACAATGTTTTGTAATTTGTCATATAAGGTTTCAAATTATAATATTACTGAATTAAATCAATTAAGAAAGCTTTCTAACAATAGTCTTATTATTATCATTATTATTATTATCTTTAATGAAATGATAACGGCGATTCCTAAGGTCACGACTACTAATAATACTTAAAGCAAGCTAAGAGAAGCTAGTTATGGGCTTGAGACAGAAGCGATGCTACAGAGCATGCTCCATAGCCTGCCAATGCTTCCTTCGATATCCAGCGCGACCGAAAGAGAGAAGAAGAAACATTGGGCCCCGGGGTTTGGGTCGTTGAAACATTGGGCCGATCAATTTCATTCCCCTCTTATATAAGAGAAGAATGCATGTGTCTAGCCATCACAGCCTGATGCCATAGAACGAGGGAAAGGGATAAGAAACGCAGAGGTTTTATGATGTTGATGGCACTATAAAAGTAGTACTAGTACGTACTAGTACTTCTGCTCAAAGAAGAAGTACACTTGTATTGCTACCATCCCTTCACTTACAATGGCTCAGACGCCCAGGAGCTTCAAGAACGGAGAACGGAGGAGACGGGTTCGGTCATATAATGCCACGTGGGCCATCGCCACGTTAGACACATGGGAATGTATTGTAAAATCCATTATACACGATATTGTAAAGCATTTGCAAGCTTTATTCCTTTTGAGGTTGATAACTCGTGAGCATGGTCAAAACTCTAGTGTCCGGCACAGGAAAATGTGTGCTTCAACACTTTCACTATGAGGGTATGCATATGGGACAGAATCTAAGCACATGTTAGCCAATGGCACGGTCTTGAAACGCGTCCATGTATCGTTCATATCGTGCTTTCTTTGCCGACTGGCATCAACAGAACTGGTGTTGGAAACTGAACACGAAATTCCACTACACGCTCCTCGAGAGGCTCTAGAGGCTTTGGATCTAAAGACAGTGGTACAGCTCCTATACACAAGACAACAACGAATTGGGCAGGCCAACACAATAAGAAGAGCACTAGTGTACTTCAAAGGAGCATTGAGATTCGATTGAAAGAACATGGTCCACGTGCACGAGACTTTTCAACCGTTTCGCGGGCTTCATTTTGGGGGGGGGGAGGGGGGGAGGGAGGTTCCCCCCGGCGTCCGGAAAACACAAAAAACAACAACACGTAATTGGCAGATCCCGGTCCCAACGGATTCGGTGGCAACAATCTGCTGGCAAACACGTAAATTACTGTGAGGACTACAAAACCAAATCAACGCAAGTCAAATCACCTGATGGTGATGCAACCGCAATGTGAAACAGCCATATATGATAATTTCATATATGGCTACATATATGATATCATCTATATATGATATTACATATATGAGATGATAAGGCTCTACATAATATCATTGATATATATAGAGGATCCAGATACAAGGATGCCAAGGCGGGGTATGGAGCGCACCAACAATTACAGTGACCTCAGATGAGTAGACCCACTCCAGCTGTTGTTTGTACATCACCAGAAGGAAGAGACCCAGGCACAGGGTGTTGTTCATTGTCACTGCCCCGTAGACCTGCGACAGTTACATTTTGAAGACATCAGGCCAACGGATGTGTAACATAGACTCTTCAAACACACCAGAACCTATACGATTTAGAGTACATGTGTCCACGGCTTGTACTGAAGATATGTGTTGTGGCGTGGTGAACAAACAAACAAACGTGCAACTGTAAAGTTCCACATGGGGACAGGCATGTCACCATGCAAGTCGTTATAATTACAACTATATTTACATGTGCACCTTTGAAGAATAAATTCTTTCCGTCACATGCGCCCTTTCTCAAGAGCCCGTGCGTGCGAGCATGTGTGCGCGCACACCTGTGTGTGTGTGTGTGTGTGTGTGTGTGTTTGTGTGTGTGTGTGTCTGTGTGTGTGTGTGTGTGTCTGTGTGTGTTTGTGTGTGCGTGTGTGTGCGTGCGTGCGTGTGTGTGTGTGTGTGTGTGTGTGTGTGTGTGTGTGTGTGTGTGTGTGCGTGTGTGCATCCGTGTGTGTGTCCGCCAGCTTGCGCCCACCCCGGAGTGTGTCCAAAAACGTGTTGTGGATTGGACAACGGAGTCACATCAGCACACTGCCATACCTGGCTGAAGGTGAGGCTGATGTTGCGCGGCCGTTTCTGTGCCGCAAACTTGAGGCTGGAAACCTGAAGAGCACCAACCCAAGACAGCTTCATCATGTACACTTTCGATTTCCATATTATGCCTGACTTAGCGCGCCAAAATAGAGTTACACAGCTAGCTAGTTGCATGCTGAGCTCTAATTTCATGCCTTCACATATACAAACATGAAATTGCAGCTCTGCGCACACCTGCGTAATCAACATGCTGCCATTGAGATGGAAATGGCATCCCTACGCAGTGCTGATGCCCGTATGTGATCAGATGGCGAAGGATACAACGTTCAAATCCCCGGACGAAACTTGCAGCAATCTAACCAATTCCACTGACATTGAAACTGATTGAGGCCCCTCCATGCATTGACATTGAAATCAACTGAGGCACCTCGCTGCAACATCCTCATATGAAGCTGCAATTTCATGGAGGGCTTTTCAGCAAGCGCTACGTAGCTGACTACCACGCTGTGCAAGTGAAAGGACTGGGGCGAGGGCGATATTTATCATTACTAATAATGCTCATCCAAGACGTGTTGTGACACCTGCTAATGGCAGCCGGCCATGCATGCTTCCACATTTCTGTTCATCGCTTCCACATGTGAACAGCCCGATTCACAACCAGGGCATTACAACATGTTACAAAGTGTACAGTTCTTAACTGAACATTGCCCCTGCCAAACTACCAGATGTGACTAGCAGCTGTTAGGGGAACCAGTGCAAATCTCAGATGAAAACCCCCCCGGGGGGGGGGGGGAGCCTACGCTACACATACCAGTTCTGAAGCGTTGCTGGCAAGGGGCGTCAAGATGAAGGCGACGAAAAACGCCGGCACGCCGATGGCTCCCGACAGATTCGACAGCGCGTCCACGAGCGGATCGGAGAATACCGCGCACAGCCCCACCCCTCCCGCCAGCTTCGTCAGGGCCTGCCCAGTATGTTGACATCGCTGGTTATTGTGGATGCATTTATTGAGAGAAAACCTCTGCCTCCCGATCCTGATGTTCAGCATGAGCTTCACAGCGTGCCTTACCTAACGCTTCTAAAATGTGTATAAGAATCTCTAGCCGTTACGCAGGCTTGCTTCATGTGCACAGCATTGTCAGTTGGTAAATAAGTAGTGCGATGCACCGATGCGCTTCTAGAAGCGCATTGGTCAATCATAGATGTATGGGTGATGGTGGAGGTGTGCAGGCAGCCTAGCAGGCCCAAGAATAAGCCAAAAACGGCAAAAACGACAAGAAAGGGATAATGGCACAACAGGAATCCTGAGGGACTCGCCCCGGCGTCCAGTTTGCTTGATGGCACCACAGACGATGTCCAATTTCAGCTATATGCCGTTGCATGGATCAATTGTAGGTGTATGAGTGGTGGTGGACGCATGCAGGGAACCCAGCTGGCCCAAGGTCCTGCCATACAGGGCAAAAACAAAAAAAAAGGGCATTGGCAGGATGGAAATCCTCAGGGACTCGCCCCGGCGTCCAGTATGCCAGACCGCACCACTAACGATGTCCCAACTCAAGTTCAACCTCACGGCAGTTGCCAGTCGGCATATACATAATGTTTTGGACCGACATCCATGCGCTTCGAATATTGCTAGAAGCGCATTTGCTAAACTTAGATGTATGCGTGATAGTGGAGGCGTGCAGTACCAGGTCCCAAAAAAAAAAAACAAAAAAAGGGGGGGGGCAAAAATGGCAAGGATATCCGACACATCCTGACTTGTAGAATCCTGTGGGACTCACCCCGGAGTCCAGTTTGCCGGATGGCACCATCGATGATGTCCCAACTCAAATTCAGCCCCACAGCAGTTGCCATTTGGCAATAACATATGCATTGGAATCCCAAAAAAAAAAAAAAAAAAAAAAAAAAACACACACTAACCCTAGAAATTCTTGAGGGACTCGCCCCAGCGTCCAATTCGCTGGGCGCCACCACCGATGATGTCCCAACTCAAATTCATCTGCATGGCCTTGCTAGTTAAGAATTACTTAAGGCTAAAAACCGATGCGCTTCGAGATGCACATTGGTCAACCATAAATGTATGAGCAATGGTGGAGGCGTGCAGGGGTTCTAGCAGGCCCAAGAACAAGCCAAAAACGGCAAAAACGATAAGAAAAGGGGCTTTGGCATGAAGGGCATCCTAAGGGACTCGCCCCGGCGCCCAATTTGCCTCATGGCACACACAAGAGGTCCAGCTCCCGAATACAAATGTATATGAAGCATCTGCCAACATGAATAATGTTGTTTGGCAAACATTCCAGATGGAGTTGGT
>KV908630.1:122815-125315 GCA_002005505.1 Botryococcus braunii
GCCCTCAGCAATGCAGTAGAAGCGGAAGTTGACAACATTGACTACTAAATGGTACTAGTCGTATCCGTCTGGGAACTTTAGGGTAAGCTTTGGAGCCTAGAGTGCTGAGGACCTTGGAGGGCCCTACACGCCGATGAGCAAACATGTGTGGCAGCTTGATGGTGAACCGCAAACAAGTCCCGATCGATGAGCACGTAGTCGCCCGGGGCGAACGACACATCTCAGCGACGGCTAGTCGCATAGGCGGGTTGCCGGTTGGTCCTGGGCTGCGGCCAAAACCTTTTGTGGCCGTCGGATGTCTGAGCCCATCTTCCTTACAAACTCATCCACAATCCAATTCCAGTTATTACCAAGTGCCCACTTGCAGACAGACGTAAGGATCTTTACCATAGGTGAGCCGGAAGGGTGTTGTTTTGATAGAGGTCTGCCACGAGATGTTGTAGGCGAATTCTGCCTCCGGCAGGTAATTATCCCAATCCCTTCCATGATTCGCAACACAGTGTTTTAATTAGTCCCCCAGAATCATGGTTGTCCTTTCAGTTTGCACATCTGTTTGGGGGTGAGAAGGCACTCGAAAGGGCAGGCCTACATACCGTAAGTTCAGATATCCCCTTCATAATTTACTCACAAGGAGAGAGTCCATTAGAAACAATTTCCTCCGGGTATCCATGATACATCCACGCACGTGTTCTTAACAATTGTGCGACCGTATAAGCATCAGCATTCATAGCTGGAGCCGCAAAATTAACCACACTTACTAAGCTTATCCACGACAATCCAAACAGCATCATTTCCACTTGGGGCTTTGGGAGGTTAGTAGTGAAGGGGACCAGCAGGCAAAGTATTCCGAGCCTTGACCCTTTGACAAGAGTCACAATGAGCATCATGGGCTGCAGTCAATGATGTTCTTTGGGTTGTCATGGATAGGCTTAGCAAGTGTGCTCATTTTGAGTCTCCGACTATGGATGCTGATGCTTATGCGGTCGCACAATTGTTAAGAACACGTGTGTGGATGTGACATGGATACCCGGTGGAAATTGTTTCTAATGGAGCCCCTCGCTTTGTGAGTAGATTATGAAGGCTTTACATGAACTTACGGGATGTAGGCCTGCCCTTTCGACTGCCGTTCACCCCCAAACAGATGTGCAAACTGAAAGGACCACCATGATTATGGGGGACTATTTGAAACACTGTGTTGCAGATCATGGAAGGGATTGGGATAATTAAGTGCCGGAGGCAGAATCTGCCTACAACAACTCGTGGCAGATCTCTATCAATACAACACCCTTCCGGCTCACCTCTTGTAAAGATCCTAATGTCCCGTTTGCTAATGGGCACGTGAGAAAACTGGAACTAGGACTGGGGATGACTTTGTAGGATGATGGGCTCAGACATCCAATGGACACAAAAGATTTTAGCCGCAGCCCAAAATCGGCACACCGCATATGCAAATTGCGGTCGCTGCGTGTGTGGTTCGCCCCGGGCGACTACGTGCTAATCGATCGGGACTTGTTTGCGGTTCACCAGCAAGCTGCCACACAAGTTTGCTCATGGGCTTGTAGGGCCCTCCCAAGGTCCTACGCAAGTCAGGCTCCAACGCTTACCGCCTAGAGTTCCCAGACGGATACGACTAGTACCATTTAGTAGTCAATGTTGTGTCGACTTCCGCTTTTACTGGACCGACGAGAGCGGGACGTGTGCGTCCGCCGCTGCCGCCGTCTGCCAGCCCCGCACTCGTCAACGATTACATTGAGTACGAAATTGGTGGCGTTGTGGATCGCGGGCCACTCACCGACGACCGCGGCCGCACGCTGTACGGCCCGGACGGGACCCCACTATGCACTACCTTGTGCGATGGATGGGACACACTCCCGACGATGGTACCTGGGAACCAGGAACTCATTTCACGAGCTGCCGCCAGCAGGTGGAGAAGCACAGAGAGAGTCACGGGTTGTCTCCATGGCCCTCTCAAGGGCACAATCCCTCGGATTCACCCTTAGGCCCCCATCGACCGGCTGGCCCTCCCTGGAGGTGTCTCTCTGTAATGGCCATCGATGGCAACATAGCCCAGATATCTGGCCTGTGGATAGGCTAGGGTAGGGATGCCTTACCCGGTAGGGATGACCATGGAGTCCCTTGCTTGGATACAAATTGTGCACATTAACATTAGGTTCTGCATGGCCGCTTCACTGAACTGCCACAACTGGCAATGCTAGTGCAATACTGGAATCTGGACTTTGGACTCGAACTTTAAACTCCACTCTAAACATGGACTTATGGACTTTTGGCCCTGGACTCTCGTGTGCGTTCTGGTTGTTCGTAACGTGGACTTTCGCTTTTTATGTGTTTCGTCTTTTGTTTGTCATGTCTGTCATGAATGATCCTTGTTCTTATTTCTTTGAGGTGGGGACCTGGATACGCAGCGCCCGGCTTGGATCTGGCAACACCGGAGGTGGGTCGCCCATAGGTTTTCTGAGTCGCCGCATGTTGGAAGGTCTTT
>KV908630.1:146223-153723 GCA_002005505.1 Botryococcus braunii
CCCTAAGAGCCGACCGATCTGAAGACTGGTGAGGATGTTCCGAGCAGCAGCAGTGAGAGTGTTGTGGGGTGATGTACAGCCCGACAGCAAAACAGCCCTGTCATGTGATGGGAATCGCTGGAGGGTGCTCGCTCAGCCACACACGCTCCACGAGCGTAGTGGAGCGAGGGTTATGAGGTTAATGAGGCCTTCTCTCCCTCGTAAAAGTGGCTTGCGGTTGGGAAGTCCTTCGCACCTGAATCGCAATCGGGGCACGACGGTGGAGCGGGTTGGCATGTCACTGAGGCCCTCTCCTCTTTACGGAAGCGGCTTACGGTGTTGGGAAGTGAGCTTCGCTCCTTAACTAAATGTTACCTGAACCACAATCGTGGTAGGAGGGTGGAGCGAGTTATCATTTTAAATGAAGCCCTCTCCCCCTTGCAAAAGTGGCCTACGGCCGGGAAGTGCTTCGCTTTTTATTGAAAAGCGCCTGAAGTTTTCCTGTGTGAAGTCCATGGGGGGGCACAAAAGCGACCTCTTTTCAGTGCCCGGAGCTCGGTGACCCCTGTGCAGGACCCGGCACACAAGTGCATTGGGTGTGCAGTACAGTTCGGCAGAAGCCATGTACTGCACGAGCCTGGTGCAAAGGCATCAGGAGTGCCGTGCCTTCCTCCCGTCCTGCGGAGCATGTCTGGGGCGCAAGTGCATTGGGTGGCGTGCATGGCTTATGCGGGTACCTGTCAAAGACTCTTGTGACAAAGAGCCTGCCCTGGTGCAAAGGCATTAGGCGTGCAGTGCATTCCTCCCTTCCGGAGAGCACGTCCGGGACACAAGTGCTTTGGGTGGAGTGCGTGGCTTTATGCTGTACCTGTCTGAGAGCACAAGTACATCGGGTGTGCAGTGCAACCCTCCCGCAGTATCCGTCTGATGGCATGCCGGATACCTCAAGTGCGTTGGGTGCGGAGTGCCGAGCCCAGCAGTGCGTACTGTACCCGGCTGAAGTCATGCCGGATACAAGTGCATTGGGTGTGCAGTGCCACGCTCCAGCAGTACGTACTGTACCCATATGAGAGCAAGCCCGGTGGAAAGGCCACTGGGTCTGTTGCATTACTGTAGCATGTAAGTGCTGATGCACACCGTACCAGGTGCCTAGCGCACGCAAGCGAACGCGCTCTGAGAGTCCCCCCCCCCCCCCCCAAAAAAAAAAAGGCAGCTTGTTAGTACTAAAGAGAACACCCACAAGGGCAGTTACCCGAAGTCAGGCGCTGCAAAGTCTGGAGGACGTGACGGCCTATCCTGCGCAGGCTGCAGCCTGTTGCAGTACAGGGGGCGTGCAACAGACCTTACTGGCCTTAACTGAGAGAATCCCAGAGGCATTCTTGTGGCTGGGGTTACGATTTTGCCGTTTACCCGAAGTCAGGCGCTGCAATGTCTAGAGGGCGTCACAGGCCTTTTCTGCCCAGGCTGCGACCTGTTGCAGAGGCGAGGGCGTGCAACAGACCTTACTGGTGTTCTCCGAGAGGTGTCCCAAAGGCATTCTTTGTTGTTGGGCTTACGATTTGGCTGTTTCCCATGCCAGGCGCTGGCATGATCAAGGGCGTCACAGGCAGCTGCCTGTTGCAGTGCGCAGGGCGTGCAGTCGACCGCGGTCGGGGGATCCCCGCCAGGGCTGCAGCCTGTTAGTGGTTCTGAAGTTGCCAGTTTCCCATGTCGGAGTTTGGCATGTTCAAGGGGCGTCACAGGCTTTCCTGCGCAGGCCGCGGTGAGGCTGAAAGAGACTCCAAGTGATGACAGGGCGTCTGGGGAAGGAGTGGTGGCCAGCTGGCGTATTCAAGTTGGGGTTGTGCTGGGAGAACCCCCCCCCTCCCCCCCCTGGCGGGGGAGCAAGGGAGTTTGTGTACTGCTGACACCTGATTTGAGAAGTTTTTCAGATTGCTTTCACACGGAAAGAAGGGTTTTGGTGCCACTGGCGCGAACGTGCAATGCATAGTATTTGAAAGGCTGTGATTTGATCTTGTGTTTCCTTACTCACTTTTGGTAGGACGTTCATGTTTCTGACGCGCCGGGCGAAGTTCGTCTAGATCGTAGCATCAGTGGGAGAAGCTTGCTTGTGAGGGAGAAGTTTTCTTGTGAGGGAGAAGTTTTCTTGTGAAGGAGAAGTTTTCTTGTAACATGGAGGAGGGAGTGCCCAAGTAGCTGGTGCCGAGTGTTCAAATTTTGTGACGTGCTAGGCAGGACTTCCCCGTTTCCGACACTTTAGGGGAACTTCTGAGCAACGGCAACGCGGCAGCAAGTAGGTAACGTGTCCAGTCAGACACTGACATTGATTTGATCTGCCACGGAGTGGAACAGCATTGAACGCTGAAGTTGCTGAGAGTGCATATTTTGTCATGGTTCTGGTTTCACTTTGGAGTGGACTAAGTAGTTTTGGAGGCACAGTCGTGACGGGGGGCAATACTAATTAGTATTGATGTTGAACCGGAATGTTGTTTTGTTGCACCAAAGGGGACGTGACGTGTAGCTGCAGACACTGTGGCGTGTTTTGAAAACGGGTGGTTTGCCCACGCTCTGGGAAAGTGGAGTTGATGTGTAAAAAGGGGGTAGTGGGCCTCGCGAAAACATCCGAAAAGTTGACAGATCGTTCCTTTCAAGAGACGTTGGCCTCTTGGTCTTTCAAACTGTTTTTGCGAGGCCCACTGTAGTCACTATAGCTAGTACATGCCAGCCTCTCTTGCAAGGAACGACCGATAAACTCCCAAGTGTCATTGCGAGGCCATTCCTTGGAAGAGATGTTGACAGGGTACTCTTTCTAAGGCGGAGCAGGCATGTTTCTGAGGCTTGGGCCGTCCAACATGTTGTCGAGTTCCCAGCTTGAGCTCTTGAGAGGGAAACTTTTTCGGTTGGCCGACATGCAAAGCATTGTTTCTGTTCCTGGGGTGTGGCAAAGTTGTGTCCAACCATAGAGTTCCCACGTGGCATTCGAGAGGGGATGCCGAGCACCAAAGAATTTGCTAAAAGCATGCCGTGGCAGATGTGTGGGCTTAAGGCTGCCACCTCCTTTTCTGCATCTCCGTGTATACAGTGCATACCCCTGGCCTCCGGCCCCCGCACGCGCTTGGGTGGGTGGGTGTGTGTGTGTGTGTGTGTGTGTGTGTGTGTGTGTGTGTGTGTGTGTCTGTGGGTGTGTGTGTGTGTGTGTGTGTGGGTGGGTGTGTGTGTGTGTGGGTGGGTGGGTGTGTATGTGTGTGTGTGTGTGTGTGTGTGTGTGTGTGTGTGTGTGTGTGTGTGTGTGTGTGTGTGTGTGTGATGTGCGCATGCGGGTATTGGGATGGTCGCACTGGAAGGGGCTCCCAACCGCACTTCCCAAGGTCGTGAGCCCGGCCACTTGGTGAGGTTCTTGGGAAAGAGGAGCAGATGGGTTTGGTGTTGCCTAAGATTGGGGATGGAGGAAGGAAAACCAGTGACTTCATCCGAGGGAAGGAAATATTACATCCAGGACGAGACGGGGTTTGCTCAATGCAACCCTCTTTGTAATTTTCATGCTGACAATTCAACTGCCAGGTCCACAATTAGTGGGATTCACAACAAGAAATGTCTTCGTGTACCAATCGCGCGTGAGATACGATGGGGAACAGTCATCTGACGCCCATTTGCTGAAACGATCCCCCATCCGATTATGTTGAGGACATCAATCCTGTACGTGCAATGACTAGCAGTTGGTGTTGCAGAGAATCGCCTCGGGGCTTCGCAGCGAATGATGGATTCCGCTTAGACAGAAGTGGGCTCAGAAGATTCAAAACCCGAATCTGGGCCCCTTGCTGTGATCACTGAAAGTGATGTGGCGCGATCAGAACCCGGCAGTACGTCCTTTTTCACCGCGTCCGCGAGCGGGGTTGATAAAGCTCAGCATGTGGATCGACGTGGGCAACTCTCGTGGTTGAGTGTTGGCCTTGAGAACAACGTGGAGCCTTGCTGTGCGCCGACGATTAAGATCAAAACTCGTTCGAAACCTTGGAGCAAATTTCTTTTGGAACCTTACAAGAAAAGCTAGATCGTGGCTTTTGACGGGCGTATGTCGTGCGACGGTAGGAAGTCGCCCTGAAGGCTGCGTATGAGTGAAAACCTTGCTGACAAGCAAAAGGCAGGCCCGGCAAAGATGGCCGACGAAGCTGTAGTGCCGCAAGTCTCACATATTCCTCAAAGTATTTTGCCGCCGGTGCCGTTTAACCCTGCAAATTCGCATATGCTGCAGGGGATGTCCGCGTTGTTCGAACAGTTTCCTAAACCGCAACTTAATTATGAACACTCGGGTATTTCCCTGTACAGACGTGGCCGATGCAATTCAAAGTGAACTTCGGTCATGTATGACACGGTCGCAGAAGTGATCATCTGTTGCAGAGTTTGTTTTCTAGATACTACCCTGTACATATAGGGTACTCCCCTGCCTCGACATCATAAATACTGTCATGATGGGCCGAAGTGTTCGTCCGTTGGCCATGACACATGACGTTAGATCTATGGGTCGCTGCAGTTGCAATGATGCAAGCCCAAGGCACTCTTGGGTTCCCGGGGATGTCGTTAATTCCTTCAGGAGTAGTGCCACAGTTAAATCAACAGCTGGCGGCCAAGCGTCTCACTGCTGCACAACAATCAGAGCTAGAAATGGCTCGCAGACGCGCTCAGAAGGCGGCTGAGGGAAAAAGAGCAAATGCAACAGCTGCTCGTAGAGCGAAGCGGAAGGCCATGGCGCAACCTGCAAGAGTTGAGGCTCCAGCAGGTCCCGTCTCACAAGCTCCTAAAGACAGTGATCAGGAAGATGATGCAAACCAAGCAGACGAAGACTTGGAGGCGCGACTAGCAGCTAGTACAAGTGAAAAGGAGTCTAAGAGGCTTAAGAGGTAATGCCCATAATGTGGTCAAACTGCCATGCAGTTTTGTCACTTAAGTGTTATGAATGGCTTTCAATCAGATTGCCATCCTGAAGGAGGGATGCTCTTGGAAAAGGCAGAAGGGCTTACTGCTTGTTCAGCTGTAAGCTTTCTCTTTGTGTGCAGGTTGCTCAGGAATCGCGTCTCTGCACAGCAGGCAAGGGAAAGGAAGAAACAGTTTGTCACAAACTTGGAAAGCAAGCTTAAAGACACAGAGCAACGCCTGATGCTCTCAGAGGAGGCACGGAAAAAACTGGAGCGGGAGAACGCAATGTTGAGAAACGTTTTAAAGAACACAGGAGCTTTGCCAGGCGACAGCAACATGGGGTGGGATGGGCATGTTAAAGCCAATGCCAGGACGTCTATGCTATCTGGGACTCCTTGAGGTGGCGGTTTGCATTTCTTCGTTCTTTCTGGGTGGTTTCCAGTGGCAGCACTACTCATCTGAACATGGTCTTACTGGCCAAGGCTTGTGTTTAGCTGAGGTGTAATTTGGGGAATGGAACTGCCTGGCATTGCAGACAGGGGTCTGCAGAGTTTGCAGATGGCAGTTTGTTTGCTATTCGCTATGTGCCCCCCCTCCCCCCCCCCACACCCCTTCTGGGTCTCCCCTCCCGGTGTCGTAAGTGCATTCTTCCTTAGGACTCTTCAAGAGGGGGCCTGGGTTTGTATCATAAGTTTTGCAGCAGGCTCGAAGTGGTGGTTGTGATACGATAAATCATAAGGATTGTCTCCCTTGATTAAGGGTCTGGCATCAAGGGTTCTGTCGGACACCAATTCCTCCATGGCGAGCTCTCATGCAGTTTGTGCCTGGTCGTCAGTTACGGTTTCGAACAGCTGTATGTGTAGTCTAACAATGAGAATGATGTGGAATGTTCATCTCTTATCTTCCCTGCAGGTTTGTCTCACGTTGTACCCATAATTTTGGGGCCTGGTTGTACATGTGGCAGCATGTGTGTTATGCCTGTCAGGATAGAAGAGGAAATCAAGTGTTGGCACATGTATGCACTACTTCTGCGTGCTTATTCTAATTTTGACGTATTCTTATCGGCAGTGATAGCCATTTCATGGCACTGAGCTGGGCTGTTGTAGAGGTGTCAACTGCTCGATGACACGTGCTGTTCAGGATTTACTAGCTGATGTTTATTTTTTTAGTTCAACTGTGGGTCGGTAGATTGCAAGTACAGTGATGGTGGCTGGGCGGTTGATTTTGTGGAGGGGTTGAGGGGCCGCTGGTGATGCCGTTAAGATGCGGGTCCACCCCCTTCTCCAACTGTCCCTAGGAAGAATGGGGAGGTGCTCTGCCAAAGGGGACGTGATTCTGGGTGGCTCGGTGGGTTTGTTGGTAACCGAGGTTCATCTGTATTACGTAGTAGAGTGTTCTCAGTATGCTTGCAGCTCTGCTGTCTCTTTGGTTTCTCGGTATCCGCCTCCACGCGAATCCCTTCCATTTTTTCAGTGGATGCGGATCCCATAAACACCCCTTCATTCACCTCTCTGGCAGAACCCATGAACCCCCAGCTCTATATGAGATGAAGTCTCCTGCAGGACTTGTTTTGATGGTTAGGGTGAGTCACTGCCAGCAGTCCATGTTAGATAATGTAGAGAAAATCATTTGGTGCAAATTGTAAGAGAAGAAAGTGCGCTCGTTCATCCAACTAACTTGGCCATCTGTAAGCGATACACTTGGGTTGGCCGAGTTGTCTGCAGCAGCTTTTCATCATGTCGATTCTCAATGTGATGATGAGGCGGAAAGCATTTGTCGAGTTTCCTGATGTGGTCAACTGATGGGACCTGCTGACTTCCACAGTGATTTTTCTGGACATTTGTGGGTTTCGTGAGGAGCCCTCTGAAGCAGAACAGATTAAACAGACAGAATTGTGGACTCACACCTGAAGAAAAGCTGCCTACACAGCGAAAATTACATTCGAAAGTAATGCCATGGTCCCTCTTATCGTGGGGTAATCCATCATCCCAATGTTTTGGAGATGAAATCGTCATGATGATACTCCTGTCCTTTGGACGTCCACTTCCCCCTGGGTTGTCTGTAACACTCAGTCACCAGGGAATGGTACAAGCTGCGCGAACAGCAGCAGCTGTTGACCATGAATACATTGGTCTCCTGGTAGGAGTGACTACTCCTGCAGCAAGAATCTGCAGGTACACCAATTTTCTGACTACCAAGATAAATCAGCAAGACTATGCCAACTACCTAGACTGCTTGCAGCCCCACTCCATGTCTACAGTGTCAAGGGTCTACCATTGGGGTTCATTGTAGGCCAGACTGGTCAGACATGAATGTACGGTGCTGCACACGCTCCCTATCAAATTATCAATTTCAAGAGCGCAGCGCCATGACTGTTACACAGCAAATGCCATCCAATGAGTGCGTCCATCCCGAATTCTTTTAAGGGATTCCCTCAGCTCTTCAAAAATTTCCGAAAGCCCGCATGTCCCTACACCAAAGATGGCACCCACCATTTGCTTGCCAGCGACTGTGAAAAACATGGGTCAGAGCAGTTCCTCCCCCTAACCAACTGTCCAGATGCAAAAGGTGCACAACCTACAGACACAAATTAACGATTAGATGGGA
>KV908630.1:168723-177413 GCA_002005505.1 Botryococcus braunii
GATGGTTGCACGGGGGTGTGTATGGGCAGGTGTGAGTGCTTTGTGTGTATGTGTGTGTGTGTGTGTGTGTGTGTGTGTGTGTGTGTGTGTGTGTGTGTGTGTGTGTGTGTGTGTGTGTGTGTGTGTGTGTGTTCCAACACGTGCGCGTGCATGCGCCGGGCCAGTTACCCAATGTGCCAGCATGAATGTGCAAAACTGGGCCTGGAGCCACGCATCGCAGTCGGATGACATGAATGCCAAGCCCATTGTGCGAGCCGCGAAGCAATATCGGAACATGTTTGCGAACCCGAAGGACTGCAGACCCTGCTGATAACGGATTGTAAAAGCTGCCGAACAGTGATCAAGATGCATACAGCGCACTCTTGTAGCAGGTGCCATTCAAGTGTTCATCCAGAGTGGAAGCTTCTCTGCTGGTACCATCGATGATGGTAGAAGGACCAGGAGAGTACTGAGCAGCTCCCAAGTGGACATGGTTCTACCCTTTCCAACCTACTTTCATCTCAGAGGTTGGGAAGCGGATTGTGCGCAAAGGGCAAGAACGCTGTCTGTTTTACTGCTGCAGATAGTGCTGTGCTCGCCTATCAGTGTAGTCCTTTGTGTCAACTAATGGAAACAGCCATGCTCACAGACTATCGTGTAGGCGGCTTCTTTTCCAGCTGCTTGGTTAGTTGACGTGCAACTGCTTGATCAATTGTAGTCCGTGGCAAAGAGATTAGAAGCCATGAATCACTGCCCACCAATGAAATCTTCCTTTTGTGCTGCTTCCCTGTGGGTAAAATGGCAAGGTTGCGTGGTTCAGAAGTGATTGGGTCCAAGCAAGCGATTGGCACCTTCATATGAGGAACCATCTGGGTATGTGATGGTCCCTTGCCCACTTCTTGTGTTACACAGATAGTCCCCACAGTACTTTGTCTGATCCTGCCAGGTATAAACGCCTCTCCCGCTTCTCAGGCCATGCTCCATAACCCCTTCGTACGTATCTCCCTTTCTCTCCTCAATCTGAACGTCATCGTCCTCGGAAGTACTCGATTTCCACGGATAATGCATGATTCCCTGTAAGAATGAATATTGTTCAATGAGATCACAGAATGCAACTTTGCGAGGATCCCAGCGTGATACTCCATAGCTTATGTCTACCAGTGTAAAGCTTTGTGCACCTTATAACCAGTCGTGTGGATAAGATGAGAATGTGAAAAACAAAAACGGCGTGTCGTAAACGTCATTGGCCAGGGCATGAAGGGTATTTGTGTTCAAGCTGAACTTTACCGTGCCGTAAGGCAAGCCGTTCTCGTCATATCCACCACTCCACACCTTCAAAACATGAGCTTTTTCAGTATTACCCATTTTTGTTTAATAAGGATTCGTGTGGCTCGAAAAGCTATACACACCGGGCGAGTAATATCTTGTGCGTCTGCAGTCATCCTTAGCTCCTGTCAGGCCACAGGCCGAGACTTTCGCGCTTGCCAGCCCCTACCGGTTCTTCTAAATCAACTTGCAGTCAAATTTTAATGCATTTGTGACTTTCAACTCGTTACGGGCCTATCTGCGATGTAACATAGCATTGCGTTACCCGTACTTCATAGCAAAAGCGGTACGGTTCCCCTGGACAGTACGCAACCCGTGGGTAGCTTCAAACCGGCTTCCGTTGGTATTGGCAGCGGAAAGGAGGGAAAAAAGGGAAGATGGGGGAAAAAAGGAGGGCGGAAGGTCGCCCCTCCCCCCCACCCCGGCCCCCCCCCTCCCCCCTCCCCCCTCTCTCTCCCCCCTCCCCCCTCCCCCCACCCCCTCTCTCTCTCTCTCTATCTCTCTCTCTCTCGCTCTCTCTCTCTCTCTCTCTCTCTCTCTCTCTCTCTCTCTCTCTCTCTCTCTCTCTCTCTCTCTCTCTCTCTCTCTCTCTCTCTCTCTCTCTCTCTCTCTCTCTCTGTCTCTCTCCCTCCCTCCCTCTCCCTCCCTCCTTAAGGAAACGAGAGAGGCCTCTCTCTTTTTCCCCTCCCTCCCTCCGTCCCCCCCTCCCTTCCTTTCCCCTTCTCTCTGTCTCGCCCCCCCCCCCCTTGCCCTCCCTCCCTCCCTCCCCCTCCACCCTCCTTTTCCGCCACCTCCCCTTAAGGGAAGCTTCTGGAGGGTATCATGTCCAGCCCCACCACGTACGTAATATCCATGTCTGACACAGGTAAAGCTTTCGATACACTTCACTTTTCATTTTAAAGGTAGAGGAAGAGGACTTGCTGGAGCGACAACAGCGGGAAGAGGCCCTCCAGGCATTTTCTGGGGGGTTTGCATTCAGATACCTTGGCCTAGTTGAAGCATCTCCAAGGGGTTCTGGATCGAGCCTTCGTCACACCGAACGATGTGGACGGACATTATCATTTTTGCAGGGTCTGTTCTCATAACAGCTGCCGCGCTGCGTCACCACATCGCTGCTTTGCTGGGACTGATTCTTGTTCCACTGGAACTTCCCACTGGTCTCATTTTGTGAGGGATTGTAGAACGGAAAGGGGTGAGTGAGGAGTGAGTGAGCGGGCGATGGAGGGAGAAGGGGGGGGGGGGGGGGGGGGGGGGGGGGGGGGGGGGGGGGGGGGGGGGGGGGGGAGGAGAGGAGAGAGAGGAGGGGGAGGGGGGAGGGGGAGAGGAGAGGGAGGAGGGAGAGGAGGAGGGGGGGGGGGGGGGGGAGGGAGGGAGGGGAGGGGAGAGGGAGAGAGAGAGAGGAGAGAGAGGAGAGAGAGAGAGGAGGGAGGAGGGAGAGGAGAGGAGAGAGGAGAGGGGCGCGTCTTGAGTGTGCGCGGGGGCACGCAGGGGGAACATGAAGGTGTGAAGGGAGTATGAAGCGAGACCAAGGGGGGGTGGGAAAGGCCTTCAAAGGGGAGAAGCACGGATGGGCTAGTCCGGTATATTTCTAAGGATTAATGGTACACCCATAAGTGGAACAGTCAGAGCTAAGCCCAAACAGAGTATGTGTATCGTCGTTCAGCAGCCATACACCCTCCCCCCCCCTCTCTCCGTCTCTCTCTCTCTCTCTCTCTCTCTCTCTCTCTCTCTCTCTCTCTCTCTCTCTCTCTCTCTCTCTCTCTCTCTCTCTCTCTCTCTCTCTCTCCTCTCTCTCTCCCCCCCCCTCCCTCTCTCTCCCTCTGCCTCCTTCCCCCCCCTCCCCCCTCCCTCCCCCCCCCCTTTCTCTCCCTCTCGCTCACTCTCTCCTCTCTCTCTCTCTCTCTCTTCTCTCTCTCTCTTCTCTCTCTCTCTCCTCTCTCTCTCTCTCTCTCTCTCTCTCTCTCTCTCCCTCTCTCCCCCCTCTCTCCCCCCCCCCCCCCCCTCTCTCTCTCTCTCTCTCTCTGAAATATTCTGGGCTTGGCGTATCCTGCATGGTGGCGGCACGGAGGGTGTTAGACGATGTCCTCCTACTTGTGCGTTGTTAAGTAGGCACGGACATATACAAGTCAAGGACTGGTTAGCAACTGATTGATAGACACCCGGAGTGCCACTATAGTTCCAACCAAGTGTTACAATATCTCTCATCTCTCCTAACAAGGTGACGCAGTTCAAACACGCCTAACCTGCTCTCACCCAGGTCGTGTTCATTACTTTGTCCGATGAGCTAAACTCAACTCTATATGTCTAACATGTTCTAACAATGTTCATCTGAGTGCTAAATCCAGGAATACAATAAGGATTAAGTCACCTGCATGGTGGCGGCACGGAGGGTGTTAGACGATGTCCTCCTACTTGTGCGTTGTTAAGTAGGCACGGACATATACAAGTCAAGGACTGGTTAGCAACTGATTGATAGACACCCGGAGTGCCACTATAGTTCCAACCAAGTGCCTTCCCTATCCGTGCTTGCCCCATATGCCTCCTTTCTACAAACGTGTCTGTAACTTGCGTTATGATAGTCTTCGTTCAAATGCATGTATTGCCTGGCAGAACTCAGGGTTCTGCCTCTCTTTCCTAATTGGTATTGTCTTCATACGGAGACTTGCCATTATTACTCCTCTGAGGGAAAGGCATAAAATTAATTAACACAACACTTCCCCTTGCCTTTACCTCACAGAAACTTGGCCAGTCCCAGTGAGTTACGATGTCCCAGAAACACTTGTCTAACTAGTGGTTTGGTAAAAATGTCAGCCACATTTCTAGCAGATTGAATGTACTTGAATTCAACCTGCCCCTTTGCAATAGCTTCACGTGCGAAATGACAGCTAATTGCAATATGCTTTGTGTGTTTGGAGTACACCGGATTCCTCAGGTGGTTTATACACCCTTGGTTGTCACAATGAATCTTCACTATCCACGGTAACACTCCAATTTCCTCCAGGAAACCTCTCAGCCAATTTGCTTCCTTCACAACAGCACTTGCTGCCATGAATTCAGCCTCCACTGTTGAAGTGGCAACAGCAGATTGCTTTTTACTTCCCCACACTACTGCTCCTCCAAACACAGTGAGGACAAAGCCAGTGGTAGAGAAGCGATGATCCTGATCACCTCCATAGTCGGCATCCACATAGCCTTCTAGTTCTATCTCCCCCCCTCCGAGAGTTAGAACCAAATCTCGGGTTCCTTTCAGATACTTCAACACACGGATGGCTTCATTCCAATGTGCTGTGGTGGGAGATATGCGATAACGAGACAATACACCTACTGCCTGAGCTATATCGGGACGTGTGGTGTTGGCTATATACAGAAGAGACCCTACTAACTCACAGTAACGGTGACCTGGAGGTAGTGGACTGCCAGCACCAATGCTGTCGCTCCCATCTCTCGGTGCAGGCCTTTGGGACATTACGAAATCTTTTGTCATGGGAGTATCAGGTCCCACTGACTCAAGATCCAAGCCAAATTTCTCTACAAGTGCATCGATTTTAGGGATGCAACTCAGGGTGATCAGCCCTTTATCTCTATCTCTCATCACTTGACATCCCAAGAAATCCTTCACTTCCCCAAGATCATGGATGGTGAATTCTTTCTTGAGAAGTCCCTTCACTCTCTCGATTTCTGACATGCCCTTGGAAACTATCAGAAGATCATCAACATAGATCAGCACATAGGACTTTCCTCCATCAGTAGAGCATCTCACATACACTCCCGCATCACTCTTGCACACCTCATACCCCATGACTTCAAGTTTGTCATTCAGGGTTTTGTGCCAGGCACGTGGAGCCTGCTTCAGGCCATACAACGCCTTTCTCAATCGGCACACAATATTCTTATCACCATTCTCAAAGCCAGGAGGTTGCGTTACATATACTTCCTCCTCGAGCTCACCATTCAGAAAGGCGGTCTTAACGTCCACCTGATGAATTTCACAGCCCTCTCTTGCAGCAACAGCAAGCAGAGCTCTTCTAGCTCCATAGCTACTAGTAGGAGCAAAGACCTCCATCACATCCACTCCAGGGATTTGTCTGCATCCCTGTGCCACTAATCTGGCCTTGAATCTCACAACATTGCCATGTGCATCCATTTTCACTGAAAATATCCAGTGAACTGGAATAACCTTATGTCCACGAGGTCTCGGAACATACTCCATGACCTCATGAGTATCTAGAGAATTTTGCTCTTCCTGCATAGCTGCCTTCCAGTATTCCCACTGGGGAGACATCTGTGCTTCTCTCAAATTAGAGGGAACGTGAATTTTCCCAAATCTGACACCTGTGTGCTTTTCCTCTGAATTGCCTGATTTTCTCTCACTTTGTCCAGAACCCACTACTCTTCCACTGACACTCGCTGAGTTACACATCACAGGCTCTCCAGTAGAAGTAGAATGCTCTCTCATAGCACGCTCTCGCTTGGACTCACACTTGGCTTTGCACAAGTTACTCTGCTCATCCCTCACATCATCCTCCCATGCACAGGTACCTCTCGGACAGTCTTTGTAATTTGGAATCCCTTCACATTGTCCAGACTTCCGATTCACCTCCTCAGACACACTCTGACATGCCTGCAAGAGTTCAGACTCTTCAGGTCTCTCACAAGCAACATCGGGATATGGCAGAGTGTCTGCATACTTCCCCTGATTTATGTGATCCACATGCCTCTCAGACCGACTGCATGTCACTGTTGGGAGTGACCTCACATCTCTGACATCACTCTCCCAGGCACAGGTACCTCTCAGTGAGCACTTGTAATTTGGTCTGTCTCCACAATGTCTGTGCTCCTGATTCACCTCCTCCTCTCGTCCCTTACATGGAGTCAAGGATGCAGATCCTGTCTCCCGCTCACAATCATGTTTGGCTGGTGCAGAGAAAGCATATGATGCTTCCTCTGACCGGTGGCTGCCACCACAGTCCCGTCCAGGAGTGCTCTGACTGGAGGGTTGCCAGAAGAACTCTGCATGGTCACATCTCTTACATTTCTCTCAGTCACTGAACAAGACCCACCCATACTGCTCAGCTCCCCGGGACCATTTGCAGCTTTGCATGTAGCTGCCCCCCTCACTGCACTCACATGCAATTCATGCCCCTCATGTGAATCACCCTCTAGCTGCACTTCCCCTGGTCCCTGTGACAGAGAGTCACATTCAGTCAACCCCTCTCGCTCTCTGCTCTCTCCCTTCTCCTGTGGCAGCAGGAGGTCTTTGGCGGCAGTGCGTTGTTCGTGTCGTTGAGCCCGGGTCAGGCCATCCAATTGGTGGTTGCGGCAATCAGACCTAGTTGGTCTGAGGACCTCCTGGGCTCGCTCCATCTGCGGTCGAAGGTGGGAGTCCTGTCTCACTCCTCTGGCTAAGTCCTGTACTGCCTCCAGGGTTTGATCCATCTCCACTGGGTCACACAGTCTTCTGGATTCAGGCTCGGGCTCAGCCTCACTGGGGGGTCCTGTGACAGGCTGTGTGGGAGGTTGCTGGAGGCTGGCAGGTACTCAGGCTCACTGTGTGGGTCATCAAGATCTGTCTCAAGGCTGATGTTGGTTGTGCCAGGGGAGGTGCCGGGAAAGACTGGGGGAGTGTCACTTGCAGAGGCTCAGGACACAGAAACTCTGTAGACTGTGTTGAGGAAACGCTCATGCCAACCCGAGAGGCTCCCCTGAGGTGCTCCACGAAAACCACATCTCTGCTCTCCTTCCAGATACCCCCTCCCACATAGATCCGATAGGCTTTGGAGGAGGCTGAGTAACCAGTAAGCATCCCTGGCACAGTTTTAGGGGAAAACACAGAGCGCTGGACATCAGGAATGTGCACAAAGGCCAAGCAACCCCAGGTACGCAGTGGGGTTACATTTGGTTTGTAGCCAAAAAATAATTCTGATGGCGTGCGGTCCCTCCCGGTACTGGACCCATGTTCAGTAGGGTGCATGCAGTTTCCAGGGCTCCTTCCACAACGTTGGACTGGCAGCTGCAAAAGCCAGAAGAGTCCTGGTACGTTCCTTGAGGGTGCGATTGGCTCTTTCAGCCGCTCCATTCTGTTGCGGGTGTAAGGAGCTGAGGTCTCCAATTTAGTCCCCTGGGATGCACAAAATTCTTTGAACGTGGCATTCAGAAATTCAGTTCCACGGTCACACCGGACACACTTCACTTTGGTTTTCTTCTGGGTCTGCCAGTATAGAATGAGGTCCCTCACAGCAGCACTGATGGCATCTTTGGACTTCACAGGCAGGACCGCCTTTAACTGAGATGACTCATCCAAAGCAGTCACCCAGTAACGTTCACCAGTTACTGCAGCAGGAAAAATGGGGCCCACAGTGTCAATATGTACTCTGTCAAGTGGTTCAACAGCTGGTCTACTGCTTATTCCAAATGGAGGCCGAGACGTCTTTCCCTCAATACATGCTTCACAGTAGACTGGACAATTGGAGCAGGGACATAGGGATGTATCAAGTCCCGAGACCAGGTCCTCATTGGTTAGGCGCTGCATCCATGTTTCACCTGGATGTCCATTCTGCTATGCCAGAGGTATCGTCTGGCACAGTTGTGTGAGTTTTGGGTGGGGGTTTTGGACTTCACAGCAGCTGAAATTCTTCTGTGGTTAACACTGGGACTCAGAGCTACAACTTGATGAATATAAAATAGCCCTTTCTCTGCACTGATCCGAGACCTCCAGCTGTTTGGACCACAGACTTCAGTGAACGCTCCAACATCATCTGTGCGAAAGACTGCCCATCCCGCAATGCTGCAGATACTGACAGTATGTTTGAGGTTGCAGAAGGAACACACTGAACATGATGTATCCACAGGGGAACTCCCACTCGACTGAGGATGCAGACAGAGCCTGATGCTACAATTCCTCCAGTGGCATCTGAAGTGGCCAGATGTAATGGGATGGGTTTGGCATGCACAGTTGGATTATGTAGTAGGGTCACATCATTCACCAGATGTACAGATGCTCCACTGTCCACAGCCAGGATTGCAGAGACGAATTTCTGACAGGAGTCTTCAGGATGTTGAGGGAAATTATGTATGGCATACCTCCAGTGGTGGAGGTGGGGGAGCTGGGGGTTGGAACCATGCCGGAAAGGCATCCAGTCCAGGGTGCGCCAGCTGGGCTGCAGGAGGGTGTGGGCCACCCATATGTGGAGGTCCCTGTGGCCACATTCCCTGCAATTGTTGGACCGCTGCCACTACGTTCCGTTGGGGTCTCCTCGTCCGCTTCCTCTTCGACAGTCCCTCCAGTAATGCCCTTCTTATTGCAGTAGTTGCAGATGCCCTTAGTTGGACTTGGCCTCAGAGACAGTTGGTTGGGCTGCTGATGGACTGCACTGGCTGGGGGTATT
>KV908631.1:0-15000 GCA_002005505.1 Botryococcus braunii
TCTGCCCTCCAACCTCCTCCTCGAACAGACCAGGGTGTTGCTGGTAACCCACAGCTGTGAGCACAGCCTCATTTCCTTCTGTGTTCCCACTCGAAGGGACTGGGACCACTTTTGATTGTAAATTGTACTTTGGAAGCACAATTGAGTACACCCTGTCACCCCAGTCACCCCAGCCTGATTAAGTCAGCGGCATCTACATATGATGAGGTACTTCTGGCAATCACTTCTCGGCACCAGCTGCACACACACACACACACACACACACACACACACACACACACACACACACACACACACACACACACACACACCCTCCTCTAACTCCCCCCCCCCCCTCTCGCTCTCTCTCTCTTCAGAAAGACACATGAAAAACAGCATCCGGAACCAAGTTCAGACCATAGAAATGGACACGTGACACACAAAAAGAGTGCCCACCTTAACGTGCCATTGTTGCTCCCGGTATACAGCCGGCCCCTGGAAGGATCTGCTGGAGATCCACTGATTGCCATCACCAACACGTCATCCTTAGGTGTTCTGGCAGTTCCCAACAATTTGATAGTCGGAACATCCAATTGCCACATGAGAATCTGGTTGCAGGCAGCACTGCAACAGCCCACACAAAGGTCAGATACCTCAGCCACAGAATCGTTATTGATCCCTTGGGCCCGTGAAACACTCCCTAAACAACTAAGCGAAGTCATGACATAGCAGATCCATTCTGGGAAGGCATCACATAAGTTTAAAACTGTAATCCCACATCAAATTGTCGCTTCGGAAATATGACAGAGCAACAAAAGTGCACAACAACAATTGCATACGCACAAATTAACAGAAATGGCTGCCAAAAACAACATTGGTTGACAGTGAAAAGACGAAATGTACCTGAGAAGAACGCTTGCAGCTGAAGTTGTATAGGTGGCAAGAGCTCGAACCCAACCATCATGACCAGACAGAGCTTCCTTCTGCAAAGCAGATAGTTGATGTCAGCTAAAGCTATTTCAAAAACTACCGTGTAATCAAACAAGCAACAAAAACCTTCATGATCAGTAGTCACAAACACTCGGACAACCCTACATGAGAAGCCCACATCCCCCCCCCCCCCCCCACCTCTCTCTCCTGCGAAGGGCCACCAAGGCTGTGTCGAAGCAAAGCCTTCAATTTGTACATAAGGTTGCTCAAGCTACCTTGAAAATCCCATCGCAGCAGAAACCACACTTGGCTTCAGCAATTGCGTCTCCTACTTCCAATTTTCACACCCAGTCTTCAAGGCAACAACGAGCCACATATTTCCATCAATGAAATGTGAATCAATTTTCACACACATCAGGAAATTGCACAGGTCGAGAGCGCTAGCATGGAGACCCTTGCCCTCTACAACCCACAGCAGCAACTACAGTGGCCCAACCCAGGAGCACTTACCAAGACAATAATATGGAACATCAGGCAAAGTTCTGGAAGCTGTTGAAAGGTCAAACACAAACGGCAGAAGGAGGCTTTCTGAATTTTCATGCAAACTGCTCTACTAAGGCCCTAAACTAGTGTCCTCCATCATGTAAGTAAATGCAAAACGACTTCCCTTCCATCCAGATAGCCAGCAGGCCGATGAGCTTACTCCAGCATTTCATGATTACAAAAAAGACAAGCTTCGGCCTCAATCTTTCATTTCAGCAAGAAACCATGTGTGTGATCCCCAAAGCTTCTGTACATACCCCAATTCGCTGGGACGCTCTATGTGGAACCTTACCCGTGTATCGTCCCTCCACTCTGGAGGACTCCATGCAACCACAGTCCTGTCTGCATTACCACAGAACACCTGCTTTTGTCCTCCTGACTGACTCTCTTTATGTGAAGACTCTGCGGGCGGGTAATAGTCCGGCCCCTCAGCAAGAGAGAAGATGGGTGCCCCTGAAGGAGTGATCTTCTGCTGCATCGATACATTGCTCACACCCAGCTGGTCCACAGACTCTTTCTGTTCCTGAAAAAAAGGACAACAGTCAGTGGTATGCCAGAGGTCTTATCATCCAGAAGAACAGTTACCAAAGAACATCACTTCAGGAGGGGTCAGAATCCATGGAAACTCTTCACACGGGAAAAGGAGTCCCATCAGCGTTCAAAGACACGGTGGAGTCCAACGTAGATTGGAGACTACCATACCTGAATCTTCCACAGCGCCATTTCTCTGTCCAAGGACGAAGTAATGAGTTCTTTACCTCCATCTGCGCATAGGGCCATAATCAGCAGCAGTCCTCCCAAAACCAGTACGGTCTAAGATGCCGAAGACATGGTGCAACAAATATACCTTCATCGGTTTTAACCAGCATGGCAAGAACAGCTTTTTTGTGTGCCTTGAAACGACTGCATAGGATGGCCTCCCTTTCGTCCGTCCGGGTAACTGAACAACATCGTGGGTGCACAAGCTGTGCCCGGACAGGATGTAAAAGCACCTGCAAGGACCCCAAGGACAAATAGTGAGCATTCTACATTTTCTCCGTATCGGCCCCTCTAGACACACCCCGACCTACGACCCCGAAGGCGAATTCTCACGGCTGAAAGAAAGAGGCCCTAAGCCCTGAGACAAAGTACTGTGGGGCGAAACAAAGGCATGGCCCAGGAAGATAGGAAACGATACGTCCTCGGGCCTCGAAAGGCGCCCGGGGGCACGCAACGCTATCCACGAACCCCTAACAACAGCCTGATGGTAACACCACCCCCCAGCCCAAATTAAATACATTACAACAGTTCATAGGGGTATGGCCTACGACCACGGACTGCGGAAGACGAGGCTATGGTTTAAAAACTAAGGGCTTGGTTCGAGTAACAACCTTGCCGGGTCGAACAGGCCTGCACTGTCCTTCGGGCTGCCCAAGAAGATGAAAGGATGTTCTTCTTAGTCCTATTGCCCCGATACCGCTCGCAATTCCCTGCATAATCCCCTCAAGGTCCGCGAGGCTTCGACAACGCTGTTCGAGCCACTACTCCAGCTTTCCCTAACAGTATTCCAAGACCAACCACTTCAACATGACAGTATGCGTTCTCAAGCAGTCTGCCTCGGCTGCCGCCTCCGGAGAGGGCACAGACAGGTTTGTGACCTGAGCCGTCGCCCAAGCCAGGAGCTCATCGCTGGTACCAAACATGCCGGTGACGTGGAATCAGCGAAGGACAAGGATATCAACCGAGCGGTGCGATCCCGCCGTAAATTACCGTGGGTATGATTTCCCTTACCGAACGTCCCAGAATCGAGTGCGCATCTTCTAGCCGTTGATCGCTCGACTATCGGTTCAAGTCAGATGCTCTCATCATGCCCTTCAAGGCGGGCAGATCTTTTTCAAGGTAAGCAGTGATATTTTAGTCTCGACAGTGAATCGCGCAAGCCAGCATAACCCATAAACAAGTTTTTGAAGCCAACGTGATGATATCACTGATATGACTTAAGAACCTGGGATGTGCCGTGTCGAGTGTGAAGTGGCTGATGGCAGGGGGCTTTGAGCCAGGGGCACGACGCGAGTGCGACTAATTTCAATAAACAGTCTTGCGCAAAGTCACGGTGACATCCAGTGCATCACTGCTTGGCCTAAACATCAGCACACACACACACATGCAAGTTGTTTGTTCACAGCAAACATGAAGCACACGACTACCTGTGTACATCCACAGCTGGTGGCAAGAGACGGAGTAGATCTGCAGCCAATGAGACCATCTGTTTCACTGCGATGGCTTCTGAGCCCATAAGGGAACACTTGTGCACCTACCTTCCAAAAAAAGTCAAACCAGTGGTCACATGAATACCCACCCCAGCAATCTTTCACGAAGGTGTCACTGAATCAGGAACTGTCACCCTGTCAGTTATCTAATGAGTCCTATGTGAAGTTGTCTCAACTTCTGCATATATGTGGAGGGAGGAACGTGGAGTTAAAGGACTGGAAAGGAGGAACGTGAAACGAACACAGGTTGGCGACAATCACCACTTTGTTTACACCGGTGCCAAGTCGATATAGATCCGTACCAAACAGCGCTTACTTGTAAACAGCGGTTTTACATCTAAACAGTTTCCTATTCAGAATTAAGAGTGAAGCTTATCCTAACCGCACACCAGAAATCGTGCATGCGGGAACGCGGGATCTAGGGGCCGAAAACAGAAGGTGGTGTACTCAAAAACACGAGAGGGAGGGGGATGGGCGGGGGGGGAAGGGTAGGGAAAAGAGAGAGAGAGAGAGAGAGAGAGAGAGAGAGAGAGAGAGAGAGAGAGAGAGAGAGAGAGAGAGAGAGAGAGAGAGAGAGAGAGAGAGAGAGAGAGAGAGAGAGAGAGAGAGAGAGAGAGAGGGAGAGGGGGGGGAGAGAGAAGGGGGGGTGAGAGAGACAGGGTGGATGGGGGGTTTGTCTAAAACACTTTTTACTTCTGGAACCACATGAAAGCCTTCTAAAGTCAATGCCTTTGTGTACTGCAGCAGATGACATTAACATACTGCTGCAAATGTAATTGGACCCTTCTCAAAATGGTTTGTCCAAATCTAGTCAGCTCTATGCTTATGAGTCAGGAATCCTAACTGCAAACTACGTATCCTACATCGTTTTCGAAAACAACATGTACAACAACATCCAAATGTCAATTGAGCACATGGATCGCCTTTTTCATGATGGTGATCACTTGACCTTTTCAAAATGTCCCGTCCGAAACAGCCTATGCCTATACATGACCGGGCGGCCCGAGGTCCCTGGCCCAGCCCCTGGCCCAGGCCCCGCTGGGCCAGGGGCGGCCCCGAGGGGACCGCAACCTAGGACGATCAAGCCTTCACAGTCGTGGCGATGAAACGAAAACAGGCAAAAGTCATGTATATAATCTTTGTTGGTTTTCAAATAATGACATTATTTTTTCGATGGCAATGTTATAGACGTTGCTAGAGTTGATATTTGGCCCCGTGGGAGTTGCATCGAGTCCCCGGAAGGTGGTGCACCACGCGCGGTGGCGAGAACAGCGCTTAAATGGTTAGCTGCCTGTAATCTTGCAAAAATGGTGGGAGGTATTTTGTATGGTTATCATATATTTGAGTGGGGTCCCAAGTCGGAGTTTGAGGGGGTCCCGAGTTTGAGTGGGACTCCCGACACCGGTGGTTTCCAAAGAAAGGGGTTTCCGTGGGGGCACAGCGTATGTGGTGCTCTTGGCAAAAGTATCCTGGCTATTGAATGCTACCATATGGGCAGGGGACGTGCTCTCTCCTGCTCGTTTGGCATCCTGCTCAAAGGAACTGTCAGTACTCTATTTACATGTCTGAGACATCTTGCGCCCGATATGAACGGGAGAAAGTCTTATTGGACCGGAATTCGGGTCGCTTGTTATATATCTTGCCTTTTGGCGCAAGATGCAGATCCTTGTGGATAGTCTGGGTATTTGAAAACTATTAACGATCTGGGCCGGTGCAAAGATATATAATTTGTTTTGACACCCAGCACATATGCCACTGCTCATCTTCTTCTTCTTCTTCTTCTTCTTCTTCTTCTTCTTCTTCTTCTTCTTCTTCTTCTTCTTCTTCTTCTTCTTCTTCTTCGTTTAGCGAAGCATGCTTTTGTTTAAGAGCAGCAATGTACAGAGCACATACTGAATATTAGCTTGTGGGGACGGCCGATTCCTTCGTGCTTGCAGATGCCTCTCCATCCCTGTCAATGCAGCAGCCTTTTCCGTTGCTGTCTACAGATCGCAGTTGTTTCACTTTGGTGGTCTGTTGTATAGTGCATCTTGTCACACGTATGCTGCGCATGCTCTAATCCCCTTGTAAATGCATGTTGTATAGCGGGCATGCTGTACTTATTGACTTGTACATGTCCTCAGCAGTCTTGCTACCTCGATATCCGCACTCTCCCTGCTGCTTTTCTAGGCACTAGATCACGTGCAAAGGAACATTGAGGGACTGAGTTGTGAGGGCTTTGCTCTGGACCATGTCAGTCGGAGGCATGGGATCCTTCAAAGCCAGTCTGGCAGCAACCTTGCAAGGTTGAGCGTTTTCCGAAACCAATTGAGCGTTCCCAATCCAAGGATTTTATGGTCATCGCACAAGGGGTCCATAACGAGCAGTGAACCGTTTAGTGTGTCCTGCATTTGTGTCACCATAGCTTTCTGCTTATGTGAGCTGCTTAAGGGAGTTAGGGTGATTGAGCTCGATTTTCAAACAGATGCATTCGATTCCATGCATGGTAATGGATTGAGTCGTAATTATAAGTGCCTCTATGGGGAGTCTGAGGCAATCTGGGGTTTGATGGCCAAGGATAGAGCCCGCGTGAAAATGCTGGTTGCGCGATGTCACAAGTTTTTTTAAGTTTTGCTGAAGTCCCTGCCAGATGTATGACGTTCAGCAATGGCATGGATTTAGTGGTCGCATTTGCATGCGAGTAATAGTGTCGACCGCTAATTAGCGATCGACACTATAAGCCATGGTCATGGCATGCCGCTTTAATGTAGTAGGATATGGGCGGACTTTGACTGCAGTGTGGCAACAGCTTGCTGCAAGCATGCCAGTATTTTGCCTCCAAAACGTAAGCAGGACGGTGAGATGAGCTACTTGTGGGCACATGCTTAATGCATTATTATTTGCGACTTCATTCTTAAGATTAAAGTTTCAGTCTCAGAGGTTTTCCATGACCTGCCCCCTCCGAACTGTGGTGGTGATTTCCCTTATCACACATCTGAGCTTTGCATATCAGAGTGTAGTGGGCACATTGCGGATTGACCGCCTGTATATTCAAATCGGGTCTTTCATGCAGTGTTCACAATTCATTATAATAACAGATTGATTAACTTTTTCACTTCGATCAATCTGCAGATTTTGCAATGTTGCGGCATCCACGAATTATGTGGTGGCCAACCCAGTGAGTGTTTGAAAGGGACATCGAGAGAGTTGTGAGGACTTATCCCATGACCGTGTACGCAAACGATGGTATACCCCACATGGGGTGCGCACCACATTTTGCTTACGGAGATTATAAGGTTATGACCTCATACATATGACCTGATCAGGAGTTCTTGATTACAATGGCCATGGCATGCCAGTTTGGGACTGTATTCATACATATGTGACTGCAACACACAAATATTGAATTGCGCAACGTTGAGCGTTAAGGCTCGAGAGTTCCTAGGCCATCCACCTCCTGCTTGGTCGTCCTGGGCCTGGGAGGCCCAAGGACCGGGGTTCTCACCGCACTGAACGCTCATCGCTGTGAGCCAAAGACAACCGAGAAGTCAATTGATGGTGTAGGTTTACAAGAGCACGAGAGGCCCATCCCCTAGGGGGATGCAGGTTAGAGGGTTAGTCAAATTAATAATATTAAGACCCATCCAACAACAGAGAGTGGAGAAAATGATGGACCAGGCCAATACCTTCCCCTCCCTCTCCTATATGCTCTAGACAAGGAGAGGGGAGGGACAAGGACCTTCCTCTTCCTTCAACATGACAGTGAAGGCGATCCGGGAAGACATTTTTAAATTCAAACTCTTTAATGCCGTGAATGCTGTGTAGTCCTGCCTACAGGTTGTCCGGGAACAAGGCAATTACAAGTTGCTTAATCAACACACTAATGTAAGGGCATCATTATAGTGATGCCCTTATCAAGCCATTACCTCTAAGCTTGAAGATTTCGCTGTGTGCTTGACTGAGAGCGTTAGTAGCGACTGCTTGACTGTGCCCCTCTGTCGCTGTAGCAACAAATGTTTACTCCTGCAGCTGCATTTCAGGCACTTCAGTGTTTTGTACAGGTTGCCGGAGAATTAAGGCAGTTAAAACTTGCGCTGTTGCTTGACAAATACCATTGGTTGTTACTCTACAATTCTGGACGGTAAACATCCGCTGAATGGGGACCCTGAGCTCGAGCCCCACACGCGGCTTCTGCTAGTAGCAGCCGCACTAGGCGACAAGACCATGTGACAATTCAAACACACTTTTCAACACGGCTGGAAGTCGCGTCTGTACTGCCCCCCACACATTTTCGCTGCCCTCACGACACCTGGACAGCGTTTAAAGGAACTCCAGATGTCCCGAGACAGGTACCTCCATGAAGAATTGGATCTGGCACCGCAGTGCTTGCCACAGGCCGTGTTAGCTGCAGGATCCTCCAACCCTAATCCATCCGGATGGACATATGCCTTGACACCTTGGAAGATCACTTGCAAGATACCAATTGGTATGTACTGCCTTAGCTGCTGAAACACTTTGGTACCTCCAAATGCTTTGCCATGTACCGCCCCAGCTGTTGGACGTCGCAGATACCTCGATACCTTGGCAGATACTTTGACAAACATACCGCCTCGGCTGTTGGATCCCGAGCAGACCTTGATATCTTGACAGAGATCTCGGCAGGTATACTGCCCCAGCTGTTGGACGCCGAAGATACCTCGATACCTCCGCAAAGACTTTCACGAATGTACCGCCTTGGCTGTTGGATCCCGAGTACACCTCGAGCCCTTGGCAGATACCTCTGCAGGTATTACCGCCTCAGCTGCTGGACGCCGAAGATACCTTGATACCTCCGCAAATGCTTTCACAAATGTACCGCCTTGGCTGTTGGGCCGAGTATACTCTGATACTTTGGCAGATACCTCGGCAGGTATACCGCCTCAGCTGTTGGGCACCAGCAAAAATACCTCGATACCTCGACAGATACTTTGGCATATACTGCATTAGGTGTCGGACGCGGCAGCAGGCCGCTTGCCAGTCGGGGCGGTGTAACCCGCCTGGTCGGCTTGCTTCCAAGAAAGGGAAAACCGCTGCAGCCAGCGCAAAAACGCCCTCGCCGTCCGAACAGCATCTGACAGCAGCCAGGAGGCCCCTGCATGCAGCTGCAACGGCAGTCGCACCTGCCCAGTCCCCCACTCCCTCCGTTCACGCCATGACATCAGCCCGGGTATGGAACCAAGCACATCCGCCTCTGCTCTCCCTCCCTCCACAAACCCCTCCCTCACTCCAACCCTCCTTTCCCTCACTCTCTCACCTCTCTCCCATGCCTCCCTAGCTTCACAAACCCCCCTTGCCACTCCCTGTACCTCTTCCTCCCTCCACCCCGGAGGAGTGCCGCACTCATTCCCCCTTTGTTTTGCAGTCTAAAGTTTCAGCGAGGGCGGCAAATGGTTCCCTGCCCTCCTCAAATGACTAAAGCTAGTACAAAAAGAGGGGTGGGCCGGACCTCATGGAAGTCAGATAGCAGGGTCACGAGCAGGCCGGCGTGCTGCGGCCCGCTGCGGTCAACCACGCGCTCCTGCATGCGCTGCATCAGGTCCAGGGGCACCCACACCTTGGCCTGCCGCCCAACGCGAAAAAACATCTCAATCCCGTAGCCATCGCAACATCCTGAGTCTCAGCGTGACAACACCGACACAAACAACAACAGCACCAAGAACAACAACAACAACGACGACATTAGCAGCAGCAGCAGCAGCAGCAGAAACAGCAAGAACAAGAACAAGAAGCACGACCTGTGCAGCGACGACAAGCACGATGAGGACGAGGATGAGGACGAGAACAAGAACAATAATAGTAGGACAACGACAAGGACAATGACAACAATGACAAGAACAATGACGACAGTGACAGCTACAAGGACAGTGACAACAATGACAAGAACAATGACGGCAGTGACAGCTACAAGGAAAGTGATGATGACAACAACGACGACAACAACGAAAGCGATGAGGGCAATGAAGGCAGCACCAATCATGACGACAACGACAACAAACGATGAGGACAAGGATGGCAGCTACAAAGGAAGAGGAATCGAGGCGCCCACCTCAGGGGACCTATCATCGGGGTAGGTGCAGATCTTATGAGCACAGCTTTTGCTTATGCAACCCCCCCGCCCCCCCCCCCCCCAAAAACACAAAAAACCAAAAGGAAACAAATGCCCCCCCATTTCCACCCCAGGGTCGGAGTTGAACGAAACACACACACACACACACACACACACACACACACACACACACACACACACACACACACACACACACCACACACACACACACACACACACACACACAACAGAGAGAGAGAGAGAGAGAGAGAGAGAGAGAGAGAGAGAGAGAGAGAAGAGAGAGAGAGAGAGAGAGAGAGAGAGAGAGAGAGACAGAGAGAGAGAGGGGGGGGGGATGGGGAGGGGTTTCGGATGAGGGAGAGAAGCGGCGTCCACCTCGATGGAGTCGTCAATGCGAGTGGTGTTGGTGCGGTCGATGACTCCGAGCACCCGCTTGAGGTTCATGAGAGCCACAGCCACCCAGAGCATGAAAGTGCGCACCCAGGGTGGGCGCCCGCGTCCAGCTCCGAGTAGGTGCGGCCCAGCGGGGTATGCGCGGCTTCGCCACCAGCTCCGTGCGGCACACCACGCGCCTGGCGTACCCCGCATCGGGGTCTGCCAGTGCTTGCACCTGCGCACGCACTCCCCTCCCCTATGTCCTCTGTATCTTTCCAACGCAAGCACAGCTGTGCCCCCCGTCCCTCTCTCCCTCCCTCCCTCGCTCCCCCCGCCTCTCTCTTCCCCCCTCTCTCTCGCTCCCCCCCCTCCTCCCCTCACAGGCGCGAGGCGCACCGAGACGCCCGTGCAGTGCTCTAGGCCGGAGCCCCGGATGATGACGGTGAGCTGCACCTCGCGGGGGCCGCCCGACCCCTTCCAGCCGAACCCGGAGACCAGCGCCCACAGCCGCAGCCACTGCCACCGCTGCTTGCCGGGCCCCTGGACCTGCGCCCCACCCTCCTCCGGCGCCTGCGACAGGCTCGCCAGGTCATCGTACACCGCCTCCACGTCCTTCCAGCCTGCCGGCACACCCACATGACCTCAGTCATTGGATCGCCTGCCTTCCCGCCGGCCCCAGAAGGTTCGGCAGGGGGACCAGCGGAAGGCGTGCAACACCGTCAGACAGGAGGGGGGTGGGAGAGCGCCTGGAGGTAGGGATCAAAGTCACACACAGACGCACGCACGCACACACACACGCACACACACACACACACACACACACACACACACACACACACACACACGCGCGCGTGCGCGCGCGCGCGCGCGAGCGCGCACGCTCTAGCGCATCGTGTCGTCCCCTCATAACCCCTTGACCCATTGTATGGTCTTCTAAGAGTACACCGACCATTCAGCTGGAATTGACAAACGGAAGGGTAGCTGGAGGCACGAACCTGGAAGCTTGTAGGGCTCGAAGACCTCCGCACGAGTTGGGCGCAGGTAGGGCCCAATGCGGTGGGACAAAACAAAGGAAGCTGGCCGCCCTGGCCGCTCTGCTAATGACTTTGGTACAATGCGATACAAAATTGACGACAGCCTTGCACGATGAAAAGCCTGCGGGACCCCAGAGATGGCGACCATTGAACGTGCCGCGATACATACCATAATTGATATGATTTGAAAGCACGGCCACCGTTGCTGGACATCTCTCAGGCCTACCCCGCAAGCTCTATATCTGCAGCAAGGATAATGTTGTCAAATGCTTGTAACGGGATCTTTGGGGGTCATTCTAGAAGACCAAACAACTGAGTCCAGGTCCAAATCCGGCTCGAGTACCCTGGGTTTCCATCAGCTGAATCTTGTTAATTTGTTTCAAAGAAATGTCAAGTACGTTGTACCAGCCATGTCCTTCCGTTCCTCCGCCAGATCCCGAATAGGCCAAAAAAAATATAAACAAACAAATAAATAAATAAATTAATTAATTAATTAATTCACTCTTCAAATTTAAATAATATTTGCACTGAATCAAGGGTTCAACCGTCAATACCCCAGTGTGAAGCAGGGCCCTGAGTGAAGCTCTGACATTACTTGGCATCCACCATTCTTCCACCATACCAGTGTGGGTTGACACTCCAGCCAGCCGCACCTACAAGCAGCACATTTCAAAAAGAAAACAGCTGGTCTTCGATTGCTTTCAACATCGGACCAAGATTGTACCCCTTTCTTTTTTTGGGGGGGGGGGGGCGCGGGTGCGGGGCCAGCAATGGTCTTAGGCGTGCCGAGCACCCACTGTTAGGAAAGAAACAGCACAACAGGCTTCCTATATAGGGTTGGCTTCCTATATAGGGTCCAAGAAACAGCATAACAGGCTTCCTATATCATCTGAGTTGGTAGGAGGCTGGGGGTGGGGGGGGGGGGAGAGATCACCATCTTGTGCATGAGAAAAGGCTGCCGCCGTCTGCTTGCCACTTCAGGCAATGAGTTGCTGACAATGGTGCTGATCGGCCCAACAGGTCCTTCCCCATTCTTTTCCTCGTCCTCGACCATACTTTCTTCTCCTTCCTCTGCAAACCAGAGACCCACCAGCGAGCCTGTTGAGCACGTGGAAGGACGAGGCGGCAACGACAAGTGAAGAGGAAGGGCAAAAGGGGGAAGAGAAGGGAGGGGAAGTGAAATGGGATGGGGGAGTGGAAAGGAAAGGGAAAGGGAAAGGAAAAGTATGGAAGGGAAGGGAAGGAAGTTAAACGGGAGCAGGGAGAGGAAAGGGGAGTGAAGCGACTTAGACGGGAGGGGAGAGAATAAAGGGAAGGAAATGGAAAGGGAAAGGGAAGAAAATGGAATTGAAGAGGGAGAAGAACCAGAGTTGATGGAGGGAAGATACAGGGGTGGGAAGGGGAGAGGTGAAATGCGAGTGTTTAAACAGATACAACCATGCACAAGTCAATAATGCTTGACCACCTCTGAGCAACCTTGTCTTCACTCGCATGCTGGCTCACAACGCTGCGGTACGGGTGTCCCAACTTCCCACAAGCTGTCTGCGACATTATGTCAACATGCTGGCTCACAACGCTGCAGTACAGGTCTGCCCATCTCAGACAAGCTGTCTGCCACATTATGTTCACATGCTGACTCACAAAGGTGCTGTACAGGCGTTCGGACCTCACACACAAGCCGTCTGCCACATTACACGTGCATGTTGGCTCCCGTACAGGTGTGCCAAAACGGTGCTGTACAGGTGTGCCACCCTCGCACAAGCTTTCCGCCACATGTATAGTGTCTGCCACATTATATTCACGCGATGGCTCACAAGAGTGCGGTACAGGTGTGCCAACCTTACATGAGCTTTCCGCCGCACTACGTTCTCAATATTTATAATCATTAAGTCGCGTAACAACAACATGTAACACCTGAGCGAAGATGCCACCATGGACAATGTACTCCTTATGTACAACTTACGCCTTCATGAAGCACTGAACCAGGAGGAGAAACATTCCCAAGACACCAGATTCAGCCTCCCCAAATCGAGCACGGCAGCCTGTCAAAAGGTATTATACAAGCTCACCAGGCATGGTGTCAGTGACGGCATGCGGAAAGATGTACAGCTGGGGGCCGAGCGAAAAGAAACTGCGTTGTACCGCCCGGTACGGCCCGCCCACGATGTGAGCGCCTGCCCGCAGAGGACTGGCCATTATCCGCATGCCCGCTCCCGCAACCGTGCTGACGGTACCCAAGGCCTTGTTCAGTACCCACTGTGGCGCCACGCTAATTCTCCGCCGGGGCTGTGCTGGCTGTTCACCTGCAGACACAATTCCAGCATTTGGTCCCTATCTTTAGGGCCGAAGTATTGAACTTACACCCATCCTTAAGTGCAGGCGCCTGTCTTTGGGCGATGCGAAGCCCAAAAATGGGGGAAAACCGGAAGGAAAAAAATAACAAAAAAAGAAAACCCCGGCGGATTTGTAGCAAAGCATGTGGAGTAACGAGTTGTTCTCATAGATGCTGTGCATGCAGAAATCAAGTTGCTGCGCTATCCTTTGAGCTCTGTGACAGTGCTCCCCCCCCACCTTTGCTCTCCCCCCCCCCCCTTTTGGGGGCTTCCTGTGAGGCTCTCTAATGCCCGTCTCCACCCTCTTGTCGGGCGAGGTTACTTGGAGAGAGCTATGTGGCAGAGAGGGGGAGGCAAGGGAGGGGGACGGCCGGTTGCGGAGATAGCCCACGGGAGAGAGATGACATTAAGGGGAGCGCACTGCAACAGTGATACCGCCATCAACAATGAAGACACAGGAGAGGAATGAAGGCAACCCTTCCCCTCCACACCCCTCCCCACAACGCGCGCACGCACACACACACACACACACACACACAAACACACACACACACACACACACACACACACACACACACACACACACACACACACGCGCGCGCGCGCGCGCGCGCGTGGACGGGGTCGATAAGGAGAGGGACTCCAAAACAGGTAACGTGTACATGATGTGGAATGGTACCTGAGCGCAGGTCACTCTGTTCCCTTGCATCGCTGGAGTAGCGTTGTGCCAGTACAGCAGCGGGAGAGCTAGGCCCCTCGTCGCCTGCCTCCGCAACAGTTCCATTCAGCACATCAGCACCTTTTCCATTCTCCGCATGGACACCTTTGGGGACTGGGACGGGACCGGGCGTCCCGTCCTGTGGTGGCGGCACGCCCTCCACCATGCCCTCGGTAGCTGCCTCCGCCACTGCATAAGCAGCCGCCGCCGGAATGACAGCATCAGGAACCGGCGGGGCCCGCGGCAGCAGCTGCCCCGCGCCCCGGGGCGCGGCGGAGCCGCGCTCCGCCCGCTGCGCGGGCGGCGCGCGGCTGCGCGCCCGCAGCGCCTCCGCCTGGCGACGGATGAAGGTGATTAGCTGCCGGGCCCGGAGGGCTGGTGGCCCAGGTTCCAGGCTCGCTGAGTTCGTGACGCCGGCCGGCATGTCTCCCTCACCGTCCATCCCCTCCCAATCGATGTTATCCAAGCTGCTCATGCTGTCCATGGACATGGAGGAGTCCACGGGGGACAACGCCAGCGCCCCGGGGTTCTCCGCAAAGTAGTCGAAGAGCCGCTGGGTGGTTTCCTCGGACACCGCCGGCGAGCTTGTGGGCTGGAGCAGGCCGATGCTTGTGGACGGGACGGCAGCAGCGGGAGAGCCCAGCAGGCGAGGGATCACGTCTTCCGGCACCAGCAGATTGGTGAAGAACTTCTCCCAGCCGCGCGCCTTGACCAGCTCCGCCAGCGCAGCGTTGCCGATGGCTGGGCAGGCAAA
>KV908631.1:17500-20000 GCA_002005505.1 Botryococcus braunii
AAGCCTTCTTGCTTTCCCAGATTTGCTGCTCATCCGGAGCCCTCATCTACAGATAGCACGCACACGCTCCCCCCCCCCAAACACACACACACACACACACACACACACACACACACACACACACACACACACACACACACACACACATACACACACACACACACACACATACACACACACACACACACACACACACATGTGCGCACGAACCCGAAACATATCCCAGCCAAACCACCAAAACATCAACGTGCCTTTTCCCACCACAATCCTCAATGCCATAACCTCTCCCTGTGAAGGTCGCTGGCCACTCATTGAATCACGCCAGGAACAGCCCACCTATGCTGCACATGTTCGCGTGTCCACTGCATTTGCCGGATGGTTACCAAAGCCTCTGGCAGCGTAGCAACGGTTTCAGCCATAATCCGACGTGCGCCCTCCGGCCCGTGGTCAATGACTTTGTAGGTGCCCTCACATAATAGCAGACTGTCCAGTAATGCCTGCAAAAGCCGGTCAATAGTGCATCAGATACTACAATAAACAACCCATGGCAAGCAGATATGCAAAAAAATGACGTTCAGAAGAAGGACATATTATCTACGTCTTATGCACTGGTGGTCCACCCCATGCGGAAGTACGTGTCCGGACACAATAAGATCCCGGGGGTGGTACAAGGAAGTCAAAGACGTAATCGTTGCAAGCTTAGAAGGAACTGTCGAGTAGTTATTGTCGGATAAAAAGTCATGCCTTCACATCGTTGAGAGACTTCGTATGAAATGCGTCGCAGAGAGCGGACACCCAAGGCTCGTCTGACCGAGCCTGGCGAAGGCCTGGTGGAAGCAGAGTCCAACGCCCACTTCGAGATCGTTTCTCTTCAGAGTCTAAGTCTTTAGATGCCCAAGGTACTCTTCTCAAACCGCTCAAAGGGGGGGCATCAGCCAAGGCCTTCGCTACTGCCAAAAGTCTCTGGTGAGCATCCTGCCCCTGTCGGCTGATCCACCGTGACCTTAAAAAGTAGTATACATGAGAAGAGTATAAAAATTGACTCCGAGGTATGAGTAGCCGATGCGCATTATGCTGGTAACTGAAATGCTGACTTTCAAGGACGCGGTCCATTGCAAACCACTGCACCGCTATCGTGCACAGCACATCAAAAATCCTTGTACCACAGGCTGCAAGCTATGCACAACATGAACACATCAATAACCTCTCCAAACATCCATTGAAGGGCCCAAGCAAAAGACAGCGTTAAACTGCCCTTGAACAAGCTTTTAAAGAGTTCAAGTCGCTCGAGCCCAAATCCAACCCCGTACACGCTGCTACTGCTTCATTGAAGCCTTCTCGAGCATGAACTAACTTTGGCAGCCAGTAGTCAGCTGTGGCAAAGCCCGTGTCCGCGCAGGGAAGTTAAGATCGTTGAGGCCGTAGTTGAGTTCTCGGTCCCCCTCAAACAGCAGACGTCTTCTAGCTACCGCAGCCTTTGAGAGATTAGCAGTACCCCGATTTGGCAGGACTCGATCGGATGTGAATCTGATTGCATACTCGGATACCGAATCGAAAACAGACACTGCTGACTCAGGAGTCCTGAGCCATCCATTGGCTTCGTGCAATCTCGAGATATTTGAAGGCTCGGACTAGAAGTAAGTGCATTACGAACTAACAGCTGCCTATCTGATTGTTCCAAAGCAACTGCAAGTCATCTGCTCAAGATCGGCGAACGTATGCTTTGCGTACGACCATATAGGAATGTCTAGGATCGTATAGGTGCGTAATTCTCAATGAGCAGCACTCACTGCAACTGGTTTCCAGCCTTTGGTGTTTACGTACTTGGCCTTCTTGATCTTCTTCTTTTTCTTCTTTCACAGGTACCCGAATGTACGGACAGAAGAAGACGACGAAGAAGGAGGAGGAAGGAGGAGGAGGAGGAGCAGGAGGAGATAATGCATTATCTTCTTGTTTCATTTGGTTTTGACCATCCCAGATGGTTTTAATGCTGCTCACAATATGTTTTATGGTGACTGTCGTGTAGCCCAAGGCCTTGCAGCTTCATCAGACGTGAAGAAATGGATGCCTATGAATTTCTGTAGGAGATTGCACCTCGGGGTGCCACATTACTTGGAAAACTTGTAAAGTGTGCATTGCCCGACACATAATTAGATAAAATTATTAAGTGTGCAGGACCTGCACACGTGGAGGAAATGTTGTGTAAGCACTACAAATACTCCCCGTTCCCACCGTACATACACGTACCTCCTTTCTACCACCCAGCATAACCAAAAGGCTTTGAGGAACAGCTGAGACGGACATATGTTCCGCATGGTAAAAGCGCCCCCCGTTATTCTTCTGCCGTGAAAGTGTACCGGATGGCGACTTTTTTTGCTGACGTACAAGCAGTACGACAAGGCGGCCCCATCAGACGATTCATTCATCAAAGCTCGGGCCTTCATTTTGTTGTATACTTGTAATATGAACCTAAATGGAATGAAACTCTCGTGTAATGTCA